>OVBE01013330.1:0-12786 GCA_900406425.1 Iberis pinnata
TTCTTACCCTAATAAATGATTAAAATTAAAGAAAAATATGTTAAAACACTAGAAATGTTTCTTGCCTTCTTGGTTAAGCAACTTTAGAAAAGTTAAGATACCCTTAGGTGTCAAATATTCATTGGACTTTTTAATTTTTATTTTTATTGTGTCTATTCTTTTTATGTTTTGGATGTTTTAAATTAAGAACCAAAAGGTTTTAAATATTTGATTATAAAAATTATAATTTCAAATATTTTAAATTGTACTTTCGCATACCAAAAATTAATCATCACTAATATAAATTACAAAAATGATAATTTAATACGTGTGTTTAATTTTTTCTAAAACTTTATTCAACTCTTTATTTTTTTTCTTTTTAGATCCACATTTAAATTGATTTTACAATACAATTTTAAGTTTTATGTAGATTTGAATCATTTGATTTAGGAACCAAATCGTCATTGTCCTAATTGGTTTGGTACCGGAATCATTTGATTTAGGATTCTAGGTCATATGAGTAACAAAGTTGGCTAGTGAGATAATGGAGGATAAATTTAATTGTAGAGTGAAAATTTTGATTTGAGGATAAAAATTAGAAAGTTTTAGAATGAAGATTAGAAAAGAAAAAAAAAAGTTATCCACATGAACTAAGTTAACATTTGTATATTATCGATAAATATAATTAAGATTCAAGTATTAAAATGATAATCACAATAAATTTAAATATATAGTAAATTTTGTATTTTCAATTTTTTTTTTTAATTCTCTTTCCTCCTCTTTCTTTCTTTCCGATTCTCTCCCTTTCTAGAACCCTCTAGATCGGAAGACCTGTGGTGAAGACGGAGGCGGCGAGTCCACCACTTCCTCTGCTCGGCCGTCGCTCGTGCACTGCGACCCCTAGGCTCGCCGGTGAGAACCAACACCAGCGAGTTCACTCTCGTTTCAATTTTCCCTCGCCGCCGCAATATTAAATCAGATTCGTCTTCTTCTCACTTACGGGGTTTCGCCTGGTGTTAGTAGCAGTTTCGCGGTGGTCCATTCTGGCCAGTCTGGCTACGACGTTGAAGCATGGAGAGCAGATCAAGTCGGCAGCGCCTAGATCTAGAGTTTTTTTAGATCTAGTTTTAGGGTTTGTTTTGAGTTTATTTTTGGTAGCGGGCCAGATATGAGCCCAGAAAACTCAATCTGGGTGTTGAAGTTTATGTAATCTGGTTTAATATTTTTGGTGTATGGACCTGAAAATTGTAACTTGGGTATATATTTGATTCTAATAATATATAAACCTTTATCAAAAAAATAAAAATAAATAAATAAATATTAAATTGTGACTTTACTAAATTTGCGTATTAAATGGAACCGAAATTATATGTGTATTTTTCTAGTAAATTTCTCAAAAATTAAGATATTTTAGGATTTAAAAAAAAAAAAGATTTATATTTTTGTTACTCATTAAATGTTTAATGATTTTAATCAACTTCATACGCAACATAATCAACTTTACTTTCGTGGCCAAATGGAGATTCGGGAATATTCCATTCCAAGTTCTTTTTACTTTTATTTTATTTTTTTATTTTCTTGGTCAAAAGGTTCCTTTTACTTAATTTTCCCTATTTTGGTATGAACTTTCATCTTTATTCATTTACAAGACTATAATAAAATCTTTATTTATTTACGAGACTATAATAAAATGTTTTTTGGATGGCTATTTCATTCCTATGTTGCTGCGGGTTCTTTTTTTTGGTTGAAGAACATTTTTGAGGTTGAAAAAAAGCTAATTCCTGATTCATCTTTCCAGTTTTTATTTTCTGGTTGTTGAATTACCGTTGGTTCATTTATGTGTATTTTGAAATTTTATCTCTGCTCTCGTTCAATTAATAGAACTTTGTGGAAAAAAAAGACGAGTGAAAATCTGTCATGCCCCAATGAACAAAAAAATGATCTTCAATTGACAAAACAATCTATCATGTCCCATTTCATTAATCAATTAATGGAAGGACGGTTTTATCTTTTCATCTAATTAAATAAAAAAAATAAAAGTAAAAAATTATGTCGATCCCCAACCGGCTGCCTCCACATTGACCTTCTTCTCCCTCTCCATCTTCAAATCGGATCAAATATTTACTTCAGCTCAGCTCGGATTCCTCTACGCATCCAAGTACTTCTTCTTCTTATTCTTCTTCATCTTCTTTTTCTTCATCTTCTTTTCCTCTTAATCTTCATCTTCTTCTTTCTTTATTTTAGGGATTTGAAATAGTATAGTTTTAGAGATTTTAACAAATCTTAGACACCCATAGCTGAAATTACATGTAGTAATAGTCGAATAGGGTATTAACCCATACAAATTGTGGTTTCATATGTGAAAATCGTGCTAAGGAACACTTTTTCTTGCGAAATAGTACAACTTTGGGTAACTTGGTTTAACTACGTTTACTGGTTTAACTTGGGATAACTTGGTTTACCTATGTTTACTGGTTTAACTTGGGATAACTAGGTTTAACTATGTTTACTGGTTTAACTTGGGATAACTAGGTTAACTAGAATATACTAATATTTTAAAAAAATATTGCAGAGGATAATGGAGAAAAGGCGAGGTACAATTCTCATTTTTGACTATGGAGGATTTTATTCGAGAGACGAAGACGAGTTACTATGGAATCAAAAAGAACCGTTTCTTTACTCGGTAATGGTGGAAGATTTTAACATATTCTTTGTTGTATAACAAAATATGCGAGAGGATGATGTTAAATGGGGATACGATGAAGTTGAAGATAAGTTATTAGTTGCGAATGTTTTGTATGATGATTATCCAGGCTTATTCGACACTCCGAGTCCGAAAAATCTTATTAACTTGGTTCAAGGGAGATTTGGAGTTAAGGTTTCATACTCTACTGCTTTGAGGGAAAAAAAAACAAGTTGCTGCTGATGTGCGGGGTAGTCCGGAGGAGAGTTTTATGATGTTTCCTTCTTATTTTCACATGTTAAAGAAAGTGAATGAATGTACGGTAGCACATGTAGAATGCGATAAGGAAAGAAAATTTAAGTATCTTTTCATCGCTTTGGGAGCTTGCATCGATGGCTTTCAAGCGATGAGAAACGTTATCATCGTGGACGGAACCCACCTTAAGTCTGCTCATGGCAGAGTTCTAATTGTTGCAACGGCTCAGGATCTAGACCATCACCATTACCCTCTCGCTTTTGGGGTAGTCGACGGAGAGAAAGATGCAAGTTGGAGGTGGTTTCTTAGTATGTTGAAAAATGTGGTGCCAATATCATCAAGACGGTAGGTGAAGTCTATACGATTTCTAAGCATGGGTATTGTATATACCATTTGTCACATAATGTGAAGTTACATGTTCATGGTGTTAACAAAGACACGCTTGCAATGAAGTTCAGAAAATGTGCCCAATCTTACACCGAGGTTGAGTTTATAACGCTATATGAGATTTTCAGAAAGAAGTATCCTAAAGCAGGCGAGTATCTAGATGAAAGTGTTAATGTGAAGAAATGGGCTAAATGTTATTTTCCAGGGGAAAGATTCAACATTGACACCACAAACTATGTAGAATCTATCAATGGCATTTTCATAGAAACGAGGAAGTATTCGCTATTACCGATGCTTGATGCGATTATTACAAAAGTTTCTGAGTGGTTTAATAGACACAGGAGGAGTGCTGGCGAAGTATCAACTTCACAAATGTTGGTGCCTTATGTTAATGTTTTGTTGCATACGAGATGTCAGACTGCAAAGTTGTTAATGGTAATTGAGCTAAACCACTATGTCTTATATACAATATGTATGTCAGGGATGGAAAAACTTATGTGGATAAATTGGGTGATAAAACTTGTACTTGCAATTATTTTGATATAGACAAGTATCCATGTGAGCGTGCAATTGCTGCTGTCATGAGACATGCTGAGAAATGAGTGAACGTTGATTTGCATGAGTTTTGCTCAAAATATTATTTGATAATGCAATGGACATTTACTTACTACCGCACGATTTTTCTGGTACCTCATGTCTCTGAGTAGAATGTTCCTGATGATGTTAAAGCTTCATGTGTTTTGCCTCTGGATCGCATAATAAAGAAAGGAAGAAGACAAGAGACTAGGTTCCGTTCGGCTGGTGAAAATCGAAGAAGAAACAGTAATCGGGGACTTGGACGCTTTTTTATTGTGAAAATGTTGGAACTAGTAATAACTAGTTGTACTTGCTGTAATTTCTGCCGTTTTTAAAAAACAGGGGCTTGTTGTGTTTTTTAGTTGTTTGAAAACTGGAATAACTAGGTACTGCTTGTTGTTATTTGTGTCTTTTTGCAAAAAAAACAGGACTTGTTGTTAACTAGTACTGGAATAACTATGTATAAATTTTAAAATTGTAAGAAAATGAAAAAAAACCATATGTAATAGGATTTTCTTACGATATTGGAGGAGTCTACATTATATTTTGCTATATCAATCATCTCATTTTTATGTAATTATTTTTAAAAAAATTATATGTATCCAACTCAACTTTTGCATCTAATGTCTTACACTACTAGGCATTTTTAAAAAATTAGGCGCTTGAATTACCAAATTGTTGTAACTAATACATTTTTGAAAATATTTTTATACAAAAACATGTTAAATGTACTTTTATTGTATATTAAATGTGGTTTATCTAGAAAACTTCAATTAAAACTACGGTTTAACTAGTTTTATTGTTTTTGGTCCAAATTCATACTATGTGGAAAAAAGAATAACTGGATAACTACGAATAACTATGTTATAATAACTGTATAGTTAAACCTAGTTAATCTAGTTATTTTTTTTGGCGGCGCATTTGTCAGCTTTGTCGGGTAGTTAAACTTAGTTATTCCTAATTATTCTATTTTGGCGGCGCACTTGTCAGCTTTGTCGGCAAGTTAAACCTACTTATTCCTAGTTATTATATTTATTATATAACTAGTTATTCTTATTTATTTTTTTTGGCGGCGCACTTAATATTTGTTATATATTTAGTTATTCTAGTTATTTTTAGTTGAAGAGAGTTATTCCTAGTTAAACCCAGTTATTCAGGCAAAACATTTAAAAGTCTTCAAACATCCTAGTCATGAAAAATGTCTTCAAACATCCTAGATATTAAAAATAGTCTTCAAACATAAGTCTTTTAAACAATTACGCACGCTTGTGCTTCTTCTCATTCTCCTTTGTTTCCTTCTTCTTCTTTTCCTCATTTTCCTTCTTCTTTTGCTCATTTTCCTCCTTTGTTTCTTTCTTATTCTTTTCATGTGTGTAAGGTTCTCCCAAAAAGGCCAAGTTCTTCTTTGGTTCTCTCTTGACAAGCTTCTTGAACGGGCTCTTTGTGATTTGTTGCTTTGGTCTATGCTTCTTACCAGGGACCGCTACAACAGAAGAAGACGCATCATGTTGCAACCTAGCCACCAATGTATCCAACGCTTCTGCCTCCTTAGCTGCAACCACTTCTCTTCCCTCCTTAACAACATCTGCCTCCTTAGCCAACCTTTCTTCAGCCTCTTTCGCTTCCATGTCAACCAACATTGCTTCCTGTACAGCAGCCTCCTCCCTCGCTGCTCCTGCCATCATATTGTCCACTGCCTCATTACTGGCAGTTACAATAAGGCTAGTTAAATCATCCCCTTCCTCCTCGGTAGCGATCTTAAGTAGTGCCTCAAGAGCTCCTCCTAGACCTTGCGTACCAGTTTCCTCCGACATAACATCAGCTTCTTCTCCACCCTTTTCCGCACCTGTTTTCTCCGGTATAGCATCAGCTTCTTCTCCACCATTTCCCGCACCCCTCCGGTATAGAATCAGCTTCTTCTCCATCCTTTTCAACATCATCATGTTGTCCACCCGTACCAATTCTTTCCTCAAAAATATGATCATTTCCCCAATGTTGTGATTCTAATTGACAAAGACAAAGAAATTATTTTTTTTTTAATGAGAAATCAATCAAAGAGTAATGAAATAGAAATGTTAAATACCTCCATAATCGAATTCAGACTGCTCAGCACGATACTCCATTGGTGCCTTGTTCTTTTTGAAGACAAAATCTTCAATTTTTTAATCTTTTGGTTGATTTCCTCCCTATTTTGATCCACCTTCTTCTCTATTTCATCAAGTCGTCCCATTAATTTAGCTTCCAAACGTGCTAAACCATCATGAAAATCTTCTTGGACATTTTCTTCTTGTTGCACATTTCCTAGTTGCACATTTCCTTGTTGCACGTTTCCTTGTTGTTCAATTCCAAGAACATTATTCTCAACCCTATTTGCAATATCAACTTGCATCAAATCCTCCCACCAGATAGAGTCTCTCTTAAGAATATATGCCTACCCATCAACAATTATATCAGGTTGATCTATCTCTAAATCTTCTGTGAATGCGTTGTCTTCTACAATCCTAGACAACATCTCTTCTTCACCCTCAAAAATGCTAGAAATATCCTAAAAAATCTAGAAAATTACACAAAATTATTCAGAGTTATTCCAGTTATTCTGAATACTAGTACATAGCTATCTTAGTTATTCTCAGTTATTCTAATAACTCTGCATCAACACAAGTAATTACATACCTTTGTTTCTCCCAAAGCTTTGTATATTTCGGATAGATGATATCATTTGGTGCCTTGTTCAATAAATTTGCCCTTGCACATCCTTGGACAGTCTCTGAATGGAGTTTTGAAGGCTTCCGGAAACTCATTCTTCAATGCACCAATGCATTCAAATGGAAAAATCTACAAAATAGTTGAGCAAGTTATTCCTAGTTATCCCAATTATACAGTTTCATTAAAAAAGCAAAAAATATCTTTTTTACCTCTAATGGAAATACGAAACCGGGAATCGTAACCGTCTTATTGACATTCTTGTTGAAGCGGTTCAGTACCTTCAACACCGCTTTCATTATATCTTCAAACGTAAGTCTTCCCCAAAGAAACGACCAACATATGTTCAAGTCATTCACTACATTAAGTATGAATGAGTCAATAGATCCTCCAACATCTTTTATTCGTCCTTTGATGACAGATGCTAAAACGTACAACATCGCCATCTTCAGTTTATCTTGAGACGATCCTTGCATCGACAACAACTTCTATCTAACTTCACTACGCTCCGAATTCACACCTTTTCCAAAATGCTTCTCTACAAATTTTAAACTCTCCAAGTCCTTGTAATTCGCCGGGTATTGAGGGCAATTTAACCCGGATATGAGTCCATGCTCTCTTAAGGAGTAGCGAATTAGGACACCGTTCACTACAAACCATAGTTCCCATTTCTTTTCTGTCTTCACAGCTCGAACCATGAATGACCACATCTCCAAAAGCCTATGGTTCTTTTCCAATGGCATATGGAAAAAGTGCTTGAATTAAGGATTCTCTACGAACCACTTCAAATGGTTCCTCCTATGACTTTAATTAAAGTGATGGCATCATTGAGATGACACCTCGTTTAGATCTTTGGATAATGCGTGAAAGTATCTGGTGAGAACCAGAAATCTAGCAGTTGCATTGACTCAGCAACCTACAAAAAACCCACAAATTATTGCATAATGAAGTAGTTATCCCAAGTTAAACCAAATTAAACTATTACATCAACATAGTTATCCCCAGTTAAACCTAGTTAAACAATTAAATCAACATGCTTGTATGTAAACAAAGTTATCCACAGTTAAACCTAGTTATATATCGTTTACGTAGTTAACCATGCTTGAATGTATCAAAGTTATTCCCGGTTAAACATAGTTTACATAGTTAACCTAGTTAACCCAAAAATTCCTTTTATTCTAGTTATGTAGTTAACCTAGTTATTCTAGTTATCCTACTTAGTTATTTAAACATATTTAAACAATTAAATTAACATGTTTGTATGTAAAGAAAGTTATCCCCGATTAAACCTAGTTATACACCGTTTACGTAGTTAACCATGCTTGAATATATCAAAGTTATTCCCAGTTAAACATAGTTAACACAGTTAACCTAGTTAACCAATTAAATCAACATGCTTGTATGTAACAAAGTTATCCCCAGTTAAACCTAGTTAAACACCGTTTACGTAGTTAACCATGCTTGAATGTATCAAAGTTATTCCCAGTTAAACATAGTTTACACAGTTAACCCAAAAATTCCTTTTATTCTAGTTATGCAGTTAACCCAGTTATTCTAGTTATCCTACTTAGTTATTCTAGGACACCTTACCTCTTGAGATGAGTCCGATGATGCATCCGACGCTCATTTGATGCCTCCATCGACAGCTCCGCCTCCACCTTCGCTACGACCGCGGGATCCTGACCTCTATCTCTGACTGGAGTAAGAGGAACGTTCAGATTCTTTGTTCGTGGTATTTTTGAGGATTCTGCCACATACAACAAAGAAAAATCCACAAATGAAACTCACAAAATCCATAAATAACCTAGTTATCCGAAATCCACAAATGGAAATCCGAAACCCACTGAGAATCTGAAGCATACCTTAAGCAAATCGGAGATACGTAAGATGAGATTCACAATTTCGTCGATATATATTAGATAATAGAGAGAAATTTGATAAAATCGGGGTAGTGGAGAAGTGAATTTGCGGTTTGGAAGAAATAAAGAAAAAACCTAAAAACACCAATTTATTCCCAAAAATTTAGGGTTTTTGAATAAGAAGGGGGAAACATCGAACCCAAATCGCATGGGTTTGGTTTACTAAATCACCTCAATTCTAATTTCAAATTATTAGATCTAATTGCAAATGGGTCGATTTGTGGGCGATTCGTTTACCTGATTAAAGCCTGGTTGGATTGGTAAATACTTCAATTCATTAAGGGCTCATGTGTATTTAGCCAATTTTTTTATTAAAAGAACATTAAAAAAAAATTGAGACAAAGCCTTATGAGCCTTTTTTCCAAGCGAGAGGGCCTTATGAGGCATTGTTCCTTTTTAGACGCCAAGATCATTTTTAATGATAGAATCTTATTAGTGATTTTAATGAATATTTTAATCATTATTTATCAGTGATTAAAAAATTAAGGAGTTTCTTAATTTTAGTGTCTCTAATGGTAATACCACTAATGTGGTTCTTACATTCATACATTCACATTCATCACAAACTAACTTATTCACATTCATCACAATCCAACTGAATTAAAACTAAACTATACACATTTTGAATCAAAAGCACAGAACACTCACACACAATCAAATTCAGAACATTCAGACATAACTTCTCATATTGTACATAGACATTCATAACATTCAAAAACAGAACAACAACAATCTCATATTCGATTTGGCAATCACATTCATAACAGAAACAAAGCAGGTCAACTTCAGAATATAAACCTGATTCAGTTTCACCAGAGATAATACAAAGATAAACTTAAAACTAAACAAACACAAACTTAAAACTAAATTCAAACTTAAAATTAAACTACATTCACATTCAAGGATAATAATAAGCACAAAGACAGAACAAAAACCTGATTAATCTTCATCACATAGATACTTCTAAGCTTTTCTTCCTCATGAGAAACACAAAGAAGAATGTGTTAATAGTAAGATCAAACACAAAACACATTCAGAAGACAATCACATTCATATTTTAACATTAGCAAGATTGAAACACAAAATACAATTTCCATTAGTAGGCTTCAAACATAAAAATTACAAAACACTTTTGTTACAAACATTACACACATTACAAAGAAGAAACATAAACATTTAGATTAAAATATATAGCAAATACATAAAGCTTAAGAGTCAAACACAAACAAGTTAAGACACCAGCTTAAAGATCCTCCTTAAAATTTTTATTGATGAGCTTCTCCTTCAGAGCAGTCTCTGACTTTGTGAGTGGCTTCTTCTTAGATACGAGACTGTCAAGAAGGTTCTGCCTCCCAAGCTCCTTCTTTAGTGTCAAGTCCTTCTCCTTGATGGACCACATTTTTGGTATAGCAAAAGTGATGATGCATCAGATTCTGCTTTGCTAGACTTCTTTTTTCTCTTTAACTTTGCCTTTGCAGCTTTCACATCTTCTTGCCTTGGTTCAACAGATTCAGCTTCAGGAAACATGGAGCTTGCTTCTTGCTCATTCACCTTCCTCTTTTTTGAACCTCCCTCAACATTTCCTTAAGAGAGAACACCATTTCTGGTCATACCTTAACTCTAACCAAGCGTGTTCTAAATTGAACTTAACCTTGTGATCCTGAAGATAAATGGCATATGCATTCTTCAACACATCATCATCATTCATACCATTGGATTTGTGTCTTGTTGCAGCCTCAAATGCACCAACAAACTTACTAACAACATCATTTACTTTCTGCCATCTTTGCTTACTGTTCATTGGCTCTCTCTTCTAAAAATCTTTCAGCTTTGGAGCAACATTGAAGTATAAACATACACGCTTCCAGAAAGTGTTTGGTCTTTGGTCATTGCCTTTCATTGAATTATTTGATGTGTTGAGCCACAAAGAAAAGAAAACAACATCTTCTTGGGACTCCACTTTCTTATTTTCTCATTGGCAGCAACAACAACAAGAGCAGGTACTTGCTCAGTAAAGTGTAGCACTTGGGGTGATTCAAGGCCAACAAAAAGAGAAAAGGAACCCATAGGGATATGAGTTCCTTGTTGACTACTTAGAAGCTCTAAGAAATTAGAGGTTTGAGGAAAGAGATCCATGAAAGAAATTCTTTCTGATTTTTTGTTCACTTTAAAGTTTATGATGAGTGATGAAGAAGGGTTTATGTTTTCTTTGATTTTAATAGAATAGATGGTCTACAAATTTAGTTGTTATGTAGCATTCAATGTTAGTTAAATCAAACATTAACTCTACAACAACCTAAATAATGAGAAACACAATTCTAAACATTTTTTTTATCCAAAAATCTGAGAAACAAATGCAATTCAATTAAAAATATGAGAAATCATTACTAAATCAGAGACACAATATGAGAAATAAATTACTAAAACCATCACAAAGAATTCACACAACTATCACAAAAAATTCACAAAACAAACAACAACGTATGAATTCTTTCACATAGCTAATCGTAATTCTTAACTATCACAAAGAATTCACCAGAACAAGCAACAAGCAAAAAATTATGAATTCTTTCACAAAAATAATCAAAGAATTCACAAAACTATCAAAGATATTTCATAAAAGAAGCAACAAATTAATCATTTTTCAAATACCTAATCCTTATTCTAAATTAATCACAAATTAATTTACCTGGTTTATTGATATAAAGTTGAACCAGATTCGAGCTCCTCCATCTTCTGCCTTTCTTCTTCTTCTTTTTTCAGAAATTGAAAAATAAAACATGCAAACCTTTATATATTCACAAGGTCAAAGCAAAAAAATAATAAAATCAAAAGACATCCATATTGCTTTACCCAAACTCAAAAATACAAATTCAGCCAACAGCTAAATTAACCACCACAAAACGCCATAAAGCGCAAATAGGGAGTTAGAAGATGGCTTATATTGATTTCGTTGGCACACTGCGACTGGATTTGAGCACCATAATCTCCGGAAACCCAACCGCCGTTTTCACGAAAGTCGCCAATCGAATTGCCTCCGACCTTGCTTTCTGTCGTCTCTCACATTAATTTTTTTGGCGAATCACGAACTATCGCGTCGCGGTCCTGATGCGGGTCCGAAAATCACAAACAAAGGACCGAACCTAATAAATTAAACACGGGATGTGCTTAAAAAAATTATTAAAATGGGTTTAAAGACCTTTTTTAAGTTTGCGTTGGAGGTGATCTAAGGAGATGAAATAAGTGTTCTTTAGGTAGAACCTATTATTATTCTAATAAAAAATGTTTAAAGAAGAAACTTAATCATGTATACAAAACTTAAAGCTAGTTTTGGGACTGACATAAAATGCAATGGTGATGAAACTAACAAAGACAATTCTACTAAGATCATTAACAATGGTTTCAACATTCAACACCTCATTTATTTTTCTTTCACCTCATTATTCAAAATTTAGTTACTACAATAGTTTGCTTAATAAATTCAACACTTTACCCCACCATTTTTGTTTTATATATTATTTTCTCATATGTTTCATATTTTTGTAATTATATTTAATAAAAATTAGCGATTAAATTTAAATTAAATAAATTAGAGTTGGAAACAAAATTTTAAAATAATTTTTTACTTTTTATATTTTTAAACAATAGGTTTTGAGAAATAAAAATAAAAACGTTGTATTAATAAAATAAAATTACAATAAAAATAAAATAAAATATAATATAATAATAAGTATAAGACAATACAAATAAAACACACATAAACTGAAGTAGTACAACAAATTCATCTCAAAAACAACAAACATTTTATATTGAAATATGCTAATCATGAAACATTTTAAATTGAAATATTATGATAATGAAACATTCTAAATTTCGACGATATATGTTTAAAACTCTAAAAATGGTCTTGGCCAATATAAAATAGAGAGAAATTTGTGTTTTTTGTATTCTGTGTCGAAATTAAATGAAACAAGTATATGTTCAAGAGAATAAAAATTACAACTTTTAATATAATTTTAATTTTATTTTGAAAATAAAATTTAGTAAATAATTGGTTTTAAATATAGAGGATAATTTTTTTTAAAAAATTGCATAACCAATCACAAATCATCTTATCTTTCCTCATTTTTCAATCTCTTTCTAAGGTCCCGATTGGAAATACTTATAGCAAGTTGTATACTCTTGTTTAATAATTTACTAATTGGTAGAGCAGAATGTGATTATATGAAAAATTGCATCTAACTATTTGAAAAATATTTATTTTAAAGTATTATATATAATAAA
>OVBE01013331.1:0-12786 GCA_900406425.1 Iberis pinnata
GTTGTGGGTATTAGGAACATAGATATATACACGTTGGTTGGGAAATGCTACTCGGTTGTCGAAAGGGCAAATTTGTGGAAATAAATAATTATGCCACCTGCGAGAGAAATAGATGTTGATTTCCCACCATCTTTGATGGAGGAACATACAAACCCACCCAAAATGAAGAGGGGGGCAGGAAGGCCAAGGACAATTAGAATCCCCTCCCAAGGAGAACACTATGTAAGTGGCTTGGTCTAAATATACTAAAATACAAGTAATAAAGTATATGTTTATAATGGACTTGTTTATGAGTAGGGGCCAAGGCGTCCAGTCCGGAACTACACAGCATGCAACCTACCAGGGCATAATAGGGCGAGTTGTAAGAACCCGTTGTAGGATGAGGGGGTGGCGTAAACCATTTTGGGTTGTCTTTTGAGTACATATGGTGGACGAAAGTGTATTGGACATATGTGGGGTCAATAATGACAGTTGGTATTTTGTTAGTTATAATTAACTTTGATGGGTGAAGGGGTGAATATACTTAGAATCACGATGATAAGTAACGAGAAGGTTTTTTCGTGTAATTGGCCGTACCGTGGACATGACTGGAGTAATATATGAAATTAGTCCATTTTAAACCTATAGAAAGTTGGAGACATATACTCGATGTGGTCGTATAACCCCAGTGTACATATAACCACTGAGTGTTCGGAAACAAAAGTATTCGATACATATTGACTTATGGACAAAGATCAATTGGTCCATACATAGAATTATACATTTAACTACGACCGTTGATTCTAATGTGTTAAGTGGTCTATATAGACATAAACCATAAGTCTATTTAAACGAATGCAAAGGTAGAAGTAATAAAAAAAGTTGGAGACATATAATCGATGTCGTCAAAATGTTAGGTACTTAATGGTGTTCATGGACATATTGGACTACCCTGATATGGCAACGTTGATATGCACGTAGTTAAAAGGTATAAATGGACATATTGGACTACATCTAGGGTCCATCTTAGTCAAAGGCCTGACCGAAATAATACCTACTTCATAACTTGAAAACACATGCTTGTAGGAAGCATCTAGGACATTTCCCACACAGTGGGCACTGAGGGCAATGAGGACCACGGCTTTCTGGTATATATTTCATGAGAAACTTTGCAGTGGACGTCTTCTTCTCCAAATTTGTTGAAGCCATGATACAAAAGTCATCAACCACCCTCTCTACTAGGCAATTGCTGTCTTCTTGTGAAGGAGATGCTGCTAAAAATCTAACCATCTTCCCCGTTGCATAATTAACTCTTCCATCGGAATAGAGTAACATAGACTCGAGAAGGTTGATTTTCGGAGAATTGACAGGTGCATATGGAAGATTGAGTATATCAATTGCATTGTCGACATCGCCTTCAAAGGCTGCTAGACGTAAACTCTCCAAGTAACATGCTGCTACGTTCCCTGCTTGTGAACAACAGGAAATAAAATTGTACCTGGATCCGCTTAGAGCAAGGTCGTGCAACGATGTGGTCCTCAAAATACGTGGATAGAATGTTATTGCTAACCCATCTTTATAGCAACCTATTAGTGGACGTAGGTGCTGGAAATCAGACTTACCAAGTAAGTCGACAATGGAGAGTTGGAGGCCATAGGGTAGAGAGAAAAACGTGAAAGTCTCCATGAAAGTTGAAGTAATATGGTGGTCGTTTCTAGCAAACCATGGCTCAGTATATAGTGGATGCAAATCATTTATTGTATAAAACAACGAAAAAGCACAATAAATATTCGTGTGGCATGGGAGAATTAATGATATACCAACTACCCAATAAGAGTAAATGATGGCAGATGTGGGCCATGGCAGAAAATTTAACCATGACTGAGAAAATATAACTCGTGGTGGACTTGAATTTAAACTCAGAATATAGACATAAATTTGGTATTGGACATAAATTTACTGTCCTCGGTGTATCGGCTTATTGGTGGACTTAATATAGGAGAAGTCCCGGTTTGGTGCTATTTATGTCTATATAGACTAAGACATTTGATTATCGTCCAAAATAAAAACGTTATCATAATTATGTTTAGGTTTTAAGTCGGAACATAAGTTCATACATAAACTAACATGAATAATCTTAAATTACTCCCTCAGTGGCTTAACGAATTCTTCATACACTTCAATGGCATAGTTCATTCGCATGTTGTCCGCATCTTCTCGGTTATGCCAACCAACGACAAACCTTGGCTATGCAGTTCAATAAACTTGATGGCGAATAACCCACAATCTCTAGAACGTTGGTTTTCGGAGACTTCACGTAGACGTTCATAGCTAAATGTTGATGGAACTGGTTGCTTACGCATGTTGTCAGGGACAAGTTGTTTTGTCGCAGCTTCCAACATGTCCACCAGAGGATCCATCATATTGGACATCTTGCGCTCGCCTGTTGCGTTGTGCAATGGATCCAGTATAATGATATTCCCGGTTGTCAGATGAATGACCAGCACAACCTAATGCTTTTTTCCCCAATTCATAGGGGCGTACAATGTATCAACGTCCTGGTACCATGCAAGCTTGCTGGACCGGTTGGGGGTGATACCTTTAACATAATTACGTGTTGCGCTGTTCCATGTCCATTTCTCCGGGTTTTGGGTCTTCTTGAAACGGGTATGATCACTACACATCGTTCGTGTGAAGAATGTGTCCATTACAGCAATCCTTTTCTCACGCAGCAAATCGCCATGTGTCCTCCATAAAAGACTCAGAAGAGCATCCATGTGCTGAAAAACAGTTTGGAAAAGTTAATATTCAAAAGTTATTATAAAATTCCAACCAATATTTATAAATTATTTTATGTAACTTACGCTTGAATCTACCCAGCATTTAGGTTTGTAGATCTCCATGAAAAACTCATTCCTAACCGAATGACTATCAATTATGTACTCATTGTAATAGACACACAAATAGATTTGTTATTTAATGGGACTCTAATAGACTATATATGTAATTGGCATACCTTTCTTTGTATGATTTAAGCTCCTTCATGAATTTCTTCTCAATATTGGCATCAGGACTCCCAAACGATTGATGGACCACTAGCATAGGTGTTGTGGCTCTCCGGTTTTGTCTAGGGCGTTTGGTGGCCATTTCCAGCCTTTTTCCTGCCCGCTTCTTGGGCGGCGAGTCCTCACCCATGTCACCATCTGAAGCTACGGATTCTGATTTTGTTTGCTGCCAAGGTAAACAAATGAATTACACCAAGAGAGTTGGTCATTCCCATACATGGGTAATTTCAGAACACAAGATAAGGCATACCGTGTCTTCATCACCCGCACCTTGTAGGCTCCCTTCATTATTTGGGGAGATGGCCGGGTCAGCTAATAGTTGGGGTGGAGCCTAAAAATTTGTAGTTATGGAAACAATTATTCATAAAAGGTTAAGGGAGTATTATAAAATATGAATGAAATGTCGAGAGTTAAATAAAACTTACTATTTCCATTGCAGTTTTTTTTACAGGACATATGAGTAGGTCCTCAGCTTGTTCACACACTTCCGGATGAGATTTCCCATCCTAATAACAAATGGGAACGTTAGTCCCTTACGTCCCAGAGCAAATAAAGATTATATGTTATGATATGACAAGAGTCTTAGTTATATGGATATTGTCTACGATAGAAAACGATTAATACTATGTGTTCAAATAAATGGAACCACCAGTCTATAGCGAAAATGGACGACAGTATATATAGTCCACCAGAAAGTCCAGAATTTTTTGGTCACTATGTCCACTATATCACTCATGTCCACATGGTCATAATTTAAAAAATAGAAGACAATAAAAAAGGTCCACCCAGTAAGTGAAATTTTTTTGTTTACTATGTCCAATTGTTCAATCATATGATAGCTAGGACAATAAAAACAAAAGGATTAGGCTAACCTTTTCTCCACCTCACAACCAATAGATCCATCATCAGATACGTCAATCTCCTCATCACTCGCATCACTTTCCGAGTCAGAGTCTTCTCCCTAAGTAAAGTGAAATATCAGATCATCACATAAAAACATTGTTGTCGTTCATCTTAATGGAATGAATTGTTTGCAAACAATTGTAAACATCAGCCTTACCAAGTCAACCGTTACGCCCAAAGTGAATCTGTTATAAGGTTTCTTCTTCACGTTGGGACAAACCCCCTCCACTTCCATATTTTTTTATGTTGACCCCTTAAATATACATGTAATAATATATGATTAAGATTAGCAACCAGATTGTAGTCAGGATATGCAATTGTTAAAGGGTGTCATCAGACGGTGATTAAAATGTAAAAACTTTAAAATATATTGGTCCACTAGTAAAACTAGTCCACAGATACATATTTATTATATAGGCACATATGCAACTGGTCCACTATTACATATGTTAAGGGTGCCTAGACTATAGGACATCCCTTGACCGGATTGAAATATGTTGTGAAAACTAGTCTACACGAACATATTTTTAGATATGTCCACCTAATCAACTAGTCCATTGGTGCGTTTTTAGAAGAGTCGCTAGACTATTGGGCATTACTGGACCAGTTACCTCTTCGACTTGGTCCTCCATTTCATCATCAGACTCGGGTTCAGGGGAAGAGTCCTGCATCTATCCATATTAGAATATATTGATTATTATGTGACTATTAACCTTAAATATGCACCTTAGCGGCATAGAATTGGTGGACAGTGAAAACAATTACCAAGTCATTTGTAAGCTGCCCATGCGAGACATTCGTTTGTTCTAAACAGACCCCCGCCACCTCATCCGCAATGTGTTCAACCTACAAAATAATCCGTTGAGAAAAAAAATATAGTAGACATAAAAATAAAGGAAATAACAACTTACTTCAATATGTGGAGAAGTAAAAATAACTTACTTCACTTTGTGGGGTGACTTTATCTTCACCTGCCTCCATCCCCATCACTGGTTCAGTCTGTACATCATTGCCCGCTATGTCCATAGGGACATTTGGATTTTGGGTGTTCTGTACTTAGTCGTCTCTGCCTTCACTGTAAATGATGACCATGAGATTGTGTTATGTGTGTTCGTTCTGCAATAAAAACTCCGTCACATTACATATCTTTTAGAAATCAATAAGAGACATTTCGAAACATTACCCATAATCCATGCCTCCTCAATAAAGCTTCACCATCCTTATAGAGAGCCTCGTTGCTTAAAATCCTTCGGAGTTTGGGGCAAGTAACTACAGGTGGGGCAATATTTTGTGGCCGAGCATCATGACATCGTCACGTTCGAGACTGGCATGTGGCAATTCCTCCCCCGTCACAACCTATAAATGTACAAACACTATAAGATGAGTTTTATTGAAATGGGTTGACCTACTGAATGATTTAAAATCATATCGTTTTGTTGGGTACCTTTTCCAAGCCATCTGTTTTTTCTGATGTGGTACTGTCGTTTTGACGCTGACCGTCTGAAAAATTTAAACTCTTACACGCGCTAGACAAATTCTGCTATATGAAAATGATACAAAGATTAGTCGTGGGTTGTGTGAGGGAACAGAACCATTAGGGGTGTGTGTATCGCAAACCTTGTCCACTGATAGTCTCAATGATTCCCCTCGGTCCACATACTCTTCGCTTGCCATAATCAATTTCTTCCTTGTGGACATAATCTTAGTCTGGTCCAGTTCAACCGAGTTTTGCTTAGACAGGTTTATTGCCTGACATATATACGATGTGGTCTTCTATCATCAACATCACAAAACTAATCAAACAAGAAATTATAAATATGGTGCTTACATTGTCCGATAGATCTTTGATAACGTTCTCGACCCTGGGGTAATCGCCAAAATCAGTCTTCTCCTCAATAACTGGCCCACCTTCATCTGTTACCCTTGGCGGTGTAGTCTTATCAGGAACTGTGATATGCTTGCTTAAAGGAAAATCTGCATTGTTTGTCCTCTCCACATTTTCTTCGCTTATGAGCTTACCACCCTTCCGCACTTCGCTGATTAACTCATCCATTATCTCATTCTTCATCCTGAACTTCTCTCTCTCACAATGTGGGCAGCTATGTTTTCCGCCTGCTGTGCTAAAATCTCCTCCCGTAATTGGGTAATCAAACTGTCTGACTTGGCTGACACCATTTCCTCAACGTGCTTGAAAACATCTTCAGGCCACAAAGCTTCATGATCTGCCTTAGATGACTCTGCTTTCTCCTGCCCCTGTGACTTCTTCACCAGCTTTGTAGTTTTTGGTTTTTCCTCTTTCTTTTCAACCACCACAATAGGGTCAAAATAAGTTGACCCCCTAAGCCACATGTTCCTCTCGAAGCTAACACCTTCTGCAATAAGACTTTCCATATAGTCTGCCGATGCATCCTCTACCTCGTCCATCCAGTAGTCATTGACCTCCGTGTATGCGCGGTTCTCGTCCATTAGTAGAGGTGGCACAAACATCTGTATGGACAAGGATAAAGTGGACGGGTTCAGATATGTCTATGAAGTACGACTGTTAATGGACATATTATAATGTGATGGACATGAGAACATGTTTGTCGAACATGTCTGTCTCTGAACCATATGACATCTACCACATTTAGAATGGACATATTTCAAAATTTGGGCTTTGTTCGGAAAAAATATATACAAGTACTTACCGTTGGCAAAACCTCCAATTGCATTATATTCACGTTGTGGAAAGACCTACACGGCGTCAAGGTCGTAATATCATGATTAGTGAAATCATGATCACCGTCTGATGGTTTAGGTAGAATCTTAAGAAGTTGAGGTATAGCCGCAAAGAAAAACAGTTGCAGCCCGAGTGTGAAGCCATGAGTAGCGGTGTGTGAACCGTTTAGCTTCCTTCTTAGTTTGCTTAAGGTTTTACATTGAGTACCGACTTTGACCATCTCAATTGTGAGAAGGAATGAGTCCCGACCCCAAGGATACTTCTGAAACGCTTCAATATCCTTCAACATCTCCACAACCTTGCTTGAGGCCCTGACCGAGTTAGTTTTTCATAGCAAAATACCTTCAACAATGACAAGAAGAGCTAGCCGGATTCTTCTCCACTCCGGCATCCTTCGCGAGGCAGAAAACTTCTTGTCATCTTTCAACATATCAACAACGTCTTTAATCAAAACAGACTTCATCTCACTGTCTATCCGCTTGTTCCAGTAAGGCTCTCTCGCGTCTTGGGGGTTTTGAAGCCTCTATAAATCCGGTTTCGAGGGATATGGTCCATAATTGAGCCTGGTTACAATGCCGAACTCACGCAATGATAAACAGAAAGGATGGCCGGCAAACACAAACCACATCTCATATTTCCTAGACGTTACCAGAGACCGGCATAACATCTGATGAACCAATTTTCTCGACAATGAAGCCATCCGGAGCGGAATGTTTAGTAAAGACCCAAATACAAAAGCTTTGAGTTGGTCCAATGATTTTGTTCCTTCAAGCGCGTCGACCAGATCGAGAAGGAACGCGGGCTTTGAGTATGAATTGATCCGGCCACCAGTTAAATATCTGTCGGTGGCGTATAGTCTACGCGGTAGGCGATTGGTATCAACGATTATCTCTTTGTCCTTATGGACAGGAGTCTTTCCACCGATGGACAGATTTGGCAGTTGGTTGTGGACATTTTCGGCATCGGTTTTTTCTGGTCCACTAGGGCTTTGGCCAGATTTGTCCATCAGATCTGGATTTGAGACTAATGTGTGGGTGGACGAGACCTTTGATTTCCCTGTTACATGTTCACGCCTGTGTGCATGGTGGACATTTGTTTTGGATGTCTTCGTCGGTTTCAACATCAACTTCGGATGGACAGATTTCTTCGATGGACGATTTGGTACTTGAATCAACTGCCTCGTGGTTGTTTTTAAGACTGGAACTGTATCACCTGTTGGGTCCGCCGGAGGCTTATCGGTCGTCGTTGGTTCTGAGTTCTTCCCGTCAAGGCGTTTATCAAGTGATCGTTGTTGGAGTGCGACTGCTTTCTTGGCATTCACCATTGGTTCCACCGGCGTATGTACCATCGCCGGTTTCTGTGTTTTGGGTACTGTTTGCGCCGCCTCTGAATGTGAAGTTTCTGGGTTCGAAGACTGTAGCTCTAACATCGGTTCCGGATTCAACTCCCTAGTGAATCTTGGTGATTTTCTTTTCGAAGGTTCCGACATCGATCACTTCAAGAGTGTAATGTTTGAACACCGGCGATGATAACGGATGATCAAGAGTGAGATATCAACGATGTACAGTTAAGAAGAGAGAGAGAGAGAGAGAGAGAGAGAGAGAGAGAGAGAGAGAGAGAGAGAGAGAGAGAGAAAGAAACCGAAAATTTCTGAACAAGATTTCGAAGTGGAAAAAAATTGTGTGTCAGTTTCCTCTTCTCGAGAAAGAAAGGAAAGAAAGAGAAGAAAAGATTTCGAAATCTTTTTTAATTAATTAATTTTCTCGCAGAAGGAAAATGGAAGGGCAAGAGAGTAAAAGAAACGAATGTGACATGTGGCATATCTCCTAAAGTTGGATCGATATGGTATATGGTAAAAGAGGAACAAATTTTATGGCATGTGATATAATTTTCTCTAAAACTTATACCCACCATTTGTAGGTATAGGATAAATTCATGGATTTTAACCCAATTTAACATCTCTACATATAGTTGTAATATTGTAAATGTGTATCTATTTCTATTAGTATGTGATGAAGAAACTACGAACTCTAATTAGTGAATCAAAATAAAAATAAAACCTTTATTTTTCCCAAAAGTTAATTCTTATGTTCGTATTGAATTTTGCACCTCCATTAAAGATTATCATCATCTGTGGTCTGAAGTTGTAGAAAGTAGAAAGAAGTTTTATAAATTAAAGAGAGATTCTTTATAGTCAATCTCTTTTTTTTTTTTTTTACTCTAGTAATTAAGGAAAATCCTTTTCAGTTTTTGATGTATAATCTGGATTTACACTTATCTTTCCATTATATTATACATATTAAAAAGTTGGGTTTTATTGCTTATTTAACTGACACGTGTCCAATAATTTTGTAAAGAAAAACTTACGAATCGCAATAGTCACAACATTTCATCCAAACATTGCGTCTTTTCGTTTTATTTATAAACTACTAATGTCAATTTCAGGTCAGCGTTGTAAATTTGTAAAAAAAAAACCTCACCTTTCTCTATGTCTAAATAATTTTATGGCTTCCGGGAAATTTCAGTGATCGGAGCAGGGCCGGTCCTGAGATTTAAAAAATTTGCAAAGGCCGCAATCGACAACGAAAAAGTGGGCCGAAGTTGTATATATTTTTTTAAAAACAGACTGTTTTCTTAACCAAAATTTTTAAACTAAAAAAAAAGAACGCAAGCTAATACTTGCTCTGCTTGTGCTCAAGAATGGCTTTGATCGGAGGCTTCATTTGCAAAGTTTCTTCTCTATGGTGTTACTTTGCGTGTTTCCTGTCTTTGGTCGCCGTTGGATAATAATAACGGCGGCTTTGTTTACTTTTCCCTTTTTATTTTAATGAACCGAAAACCATTAACAAAAAACAATGGATTTATGATTGTTCAGATTTTTCACAACGTCCAACATTGATATTGGCTTCACAGAGTTATGGTTTGTGTTCTTGGATTCCACTGACACTTACAATCTCAAGGTGACTTAAAAAATTAAGTTTGTTGTTTGTGGGTCATTATCTTTCGAAGACAGTATCCCATGGTAGTTCCTTTTAAAAAAAATTATGTTTGTTCGCAGTGGAGACGAGTTGTCTATAAATCGTCTTGTATTTATCTTTCAATAAATATTTGTCTGTTAATTTGTTCATTTTTTAAACAACACCGACTTAACTATTACATAAATTAGTTTCTTAAAAAAACACCATAATAATCTCGCCCGCGAGGTTTCCTTAGATGAGGTCAAGACTGCGGTCTTTTCAATTGGAAGTCTCAAGGCGCCGGGTCCAGATGGTTTTAATGCATCTTTTTATCAACTATACTAGAATGATATAAAAGATGCCTTGTTCTCGGAAGTTCAGAACTTTTTCAATTCTGGTGTAATGGACCCGGAATTAAACTATACATATATATATATGTTTAATTCCGAAAACTCCCGCTCCTAAAGACATGTCTGAATTTCGGCCTATAGCATTGTGCAATGTGAGTTACAAGATTTTTGCCAAGATCTTGGTTAATCGTCTAAAAGTGCATCTTCCTTCATTAATTTCGGAGGAACAAAGTGCTTTTGTTCCCTCTAGACAAATAACCGACAATGTTTTAGTTGCTCATGAGGCCCTACATGCACTCCGTGTTAGAAAAAGCTGTTCGTCGGCGTTTTTTGCTATCAAAACCGATATTTTCAAAGCTTATGATCGGTTAGAATGGAACTTCATCCAGGAAAGTATGCTTCGTATGGGCTTCTCACGTATGTGGGTTAATTGGATAATGACTTGCATTCGTTCGGTTTCTTTCTCAACCCTAATTAATGGGAACGCTTGTGGTTTCTTCAAACCGGAGAGAGGACTGCAACAGAGAGATCCTCTTTCTTCGTACCTCTATATTATTTGCGCAAAGGTTTTATCTCACTTGATTCACCAAGCTATCCATCAAAGAAAGCTCAAACCCCTGAAGATAAGTAGATCGGGCCCGGTGCTCAGCCATTTATTATTTGCGGACGATGCTTTATTTTTTTGTTGAGCATCTAATGAATCGGCTCGACAACTACATACTATTTTGAATCGTTACGAACAGGTTTCAGGTCAAATTATAAACAAGAGCAAGTCGAGCATATTCTTTGGCCATAAACTACGCCATACCCAACGTAACACTTTCAAGAGGATTTTGGGAATTGAGATGGATGGCGGTTGTTCTAAATATCTTGGTTTACCTAAGGTCATTGGTTCGCGGAAAATTGAAATTTTCAACTATATCATCGATCGTCTCAAGTCACGAACAGAAGGCTGGACTCGTAAATTTATCTCACCTGCGGGGAAGGAAATCCTACTAAAATCAATTGCCTTATTAATGCCGTTATATGCCATGTCTTGCTTCAAATTCCCGAAAGGTATTTGTACCGAGATTACGCGTTTGGTGGCACAATATTGGTGGTCAAAAAAGAATACGACTTCTGGGAAATCTGTGCATTGGCTACAGTGGAATAAGTTATGTACTAGTAAAAGGGCTGGCGGTTTGGGATTTTGGGATATTGAATTTTCAATAAAGCATTATTAGCCAAACAGGCTTGGCGAATTATGAAATACCCTCAATCCTTACTAGCCCGTACTTTAAAAGGAAGATATTTTGTCTCCAGTTCTTTCTTGGAGGCGGGAGATGGGACACAATCTTCTTACGGCTGGACCTCGATACTTGAAGGTCGTCGATTGCTACAACCAGGCTTACGATACTTGATAGGTAGTGGAAGATCTACATCCCTTTGGCAGGATCCTTGGCTTGACACAAACCCTCCGCGTCCACCCCGGCCGAGACCACATGTTATTGATCATACGCAGAAAGTTATCTCTTTACTTTTCCCACATAGGAATGATTGGGATTTAACATTGTTACAGCAGTTCATCCATGACGATGATATATCTCTTATCCAACGTATCAAACTTCCCGTGACAGCAGCTCCAGATAGCATCGGGTGGATTCATTCTAAAGATGGGGAATATACTGTTAAGACGAGATACCATAGTGCTATCACACATTATACCCAACCTCGTTCATTGATGAATCCACATTTTACACAAGTTTGGCATCTGAACACTATGCCAAGAATAAAACATTTTGTATGGCGCGTCCTTCAAAATATCATTCCGACACGGGCCGAACTTCACCGCCAGCATATTATAAAAACACCATAATAATTGTTACACAAAAAAATCTCACATGAAAATGTAAGCCACATATTTCTTTTCATTTGACATTATCCATCGTTTAGCGGTATATAAGGTTTAGAAAACACATGTATTGTATGTTTTTCTTATATTTTAAAATATAATATTTTTTTTACTTGGTATACATATTTTTCAGTAATATTTTGGTGGAAGTCTCATATTCTTAGTTTAAAATTTCCCAAATAGACATTTGTTAAATTTATACCTCATTAATATAATTATGTTTTTATTTTTTTCAAAAGAGAAGCAAAACAATAATTGGCATAAATAAAATAATATTTTTACTTTTTTTCAAAAGATAAGCAAAACAATTGCCATTAAAAAAAAAGAGAAGCAAAACAATTTTTATCACACACAATCTTAAAGATAATAAAATTATATTTTTACTTTTTTCCGAAAGAGAAGCAAAACAATTGCCGGAAAAATAAGTATTAGAAAGTTAATATTCTATATGTTTAACCCGAGCAATCAATTTATTTATGAAAAATTTATCTCTCATACCATAAAAGATGGATATGTTATGGAAAATACAATAATCCATACATCTTATAATCTATACCATATTGTGACAACGCGAAAGACGATTATACCCCCAAAGTGACGTTAATGTTTTTCTTTTTTTAAAAATTATTTCAAAAATCCCTCTTACTCCATCACCCTTTCTTTTCGCTCCGACTCTCTCTGTGTAGTCATTATTCACTCTCTCTCTTCAGTTTCTTCATCGAGAAAGTGAAAAAATCTCTGTCAAAATCTCAAACCCACATTTGTTATCATTACGAACCCTAACCCACAAAAATCATCTACTCCCTGATTAATCATAAACAAAAAGAAGATTTAAGACTACAAATGTCAAGCAATAAGAAGATTTGAAAATCGCCACGTTTGAAGGAGAAAGAAACTGCTGCCGAGAAGTCACGGTCCCTGT
>OVBE01013332.1:0-12786 GCA_900406425.1 Iberis pinnata
AAGAGGGCTTCGTCGTTAGGATGAAGTGAAGTGAGTAGTAGAACCAATCAAGAAGACTTTGTAATTGGTTGGAACTGGATTTATGGCGTCAAACACGTCATGCATATTAATTCCATGAGGTTCTCTCGAGCTCGGTACTTCAAGCTTTGAGCTCGTCAAGGCCGTGAACACCATATGTTGAGCTTGATGGCGTCTTTGAGCTCGTCAAATTTTAAGCTCGGCACTTTAAGCTCCGAACGTTCGTTGCACTAAAGTTAGTGGATGATTCGCTGCATAATGCTGCATTAAAGATTTCTTAATCGCCGCCATGTGCGTTTTTAGTTCTTCTTTTGTTTTCCTTCTCTAACATCCATCGATGCCGTAGATTGTATTTCAATCCCTATGTTGTCATCTTCCTTGAATCTAATCAAGGAACATAAGGGAAACTAAACGAAAATGATGTATTATGATCATCGTAGAGGGAATCTTCTTTATAACAGTTTGATATGAATATGTTAATTCATTCATTCTTTTTTTTTTTAACGAGCTCGTTAGTTCGGCTATCTGAGCCTAATTTTAGACTCCGGAGTATATAAAAACACAAGTCGTGCATCGCGAAATGTTTTAGATTATTATCTAGAGTTTTAAGATTTTTCTTTTGTTAAGAGTGAAGAGACGTGTTGCAAGCTCGACCTTTGTTTTTCAAATATTTTTAGCTTGGACGAGAAAGCTTTGATCTCGTCATATACTTCATTGTGGATGAAGTGTGCGAGTCAGAGTTCCGTTGCTTTTTTATGTATTTTGGACGAGCTATATAGTCAGAGCTCGGTTTATTAATATTTGGACGAGCTGCATAGGTAGAGATTGATTTCCTTTTTATTAAATGGATGTTTCTCTAGTTTCTGTGCAAACTGAACATCCACCCGACCAAATGCCAAGAAGAAATGACCTGCAGATCGTTCTTCCTAACAAATTATCTATTGACAAGAAAACTTTGATCTCATCTTATACTCTCGGTTGGAGTATGCGAGTCTGAACTCGGCTTTTAAAATGAGACTTAAGCTCTGACGTTGTAACTTCGTACACGCCCAATACTCGGTTTTAGGAGTACGCGAGCCGGAGCTCAGCATTTTCATAATAGGGGCTGTAGCCCGAACATTTTGACTTTGCACTTGTTCAGTACTTATCTTTAGGAGTACGCGAGCTGAGATATAGCTTGGGTTTCTTAGGCTTTAGCCAAGACGAGAAAACTTTGATCTTGCCGTACTTCGTATAGGACGAAAGTACGCGAGCCGGAGCTCGGCTTTTTGTAAGAGTGCATCTCGGACGGAAAAACTTTGATCACATCATATACTTTCGTATTGGACTAACAATACACAAGTTGTAGCTCGGTTTTTTTTATAGCTATAAAGGTCTTTACCTCGTTTAGTACGATTAGGTAATGTAAGAGATTGAGTAAAAATATAAACTTATCTCGATGGAGATTGGAGAGATTGATTTTGGTCTTAGACTTCATTTGATTCATCAAATATCATCACGAGGTTACTTCTTTTTGTCATATTTTTGGAGTTTGCAGACATAGATTTCTTATGGTAGAAGAAAATGTGTCGAGGTTCCGCCAAAGCTTCGATCGATGCAGAGTTCATGGATTTAACTTCTATGACATATTATCTATCCACAGAACCGTCTATCCGGTTTATGCATCCCTAAATTGATCAGAAAACATTGTTAAAGTGTCATACATGAAGCTGCAATTTTACTTAGTCTTTGCATATTTGCAAAATTTTGATTTGTAAATGTTTCTTGCGTGTAAAGAAAGAATCATTGCGGCAACTCTTGAGCTTTGATAGTCTTATCGTTAATGGATGTGACTTTCTTGACATGTCTTCTATGTATATAAACTAGATATTTGGCATGGTATTCTCTATACATGGTGAGAGGATCTCCCATGTATCCTTTGCGTGAAGCTGTTTCTTCTTTAGAGCTTTTGCATATTGCAACACTCTCAACTCCTAGATGATTTTTGTTTCGGAAGAAACGCGTGTCACAGGGTAGCTCGACCTCCGAGGACTATAACGTGAGTTTATGTGACTTCTCCTGCTTAGAAGTGTTTCCTTTTCTGTATGATCTCTTGCTTTAGGTTTCTGACTAGATTAACGAGGTGATGTTGCTCGGACCGGACACAATGCTTTATCGATTATCCCCGGTGATACGTAGTTCAGAATTATGGTGATGAACTGTGATCGAAAGCAACTCTATCTCTCCAACTCACATTTACGATGTGACATGAAACAAATGAAAAAGATTTGGTCCGATTACCTCTTCCGATAGAGAATATCAAAATAGAAATTAAAAGAGGATAAACACGACCTGTACGACGTGCCAGAAGCTGCCCTTGATTGCAATGATTGTATATTCATACGTGAGCTTGTTTTTAAATAATTGTCGGTGCTTCTTACCCCTTCGTCTTCAATCTTTCAAAATCATGTGCAGAATTCAATTTGTCTTGAAGGAGGATAACATAAGTGTGTGATCGTTTAGTTACTTGCTCAGCCATTTGAGCATCGATCATAACACCTCGTCATCATAGATCAACTTGTACGTAGGAGGTGAGATGTGATTTTTTTTACTTTAACCTTGTTTCGTGGATCACGTTGTACTGTTCTTGAAATTCTTGTGACAAGCTCCGTAATCGACTGAAGCTGGTGGTGGAGGTCTCGAGGCGAGATGCGAGGAGGTGCAACGCAATGGGTTGACGAGGTGGTAGTGCTGCTCCACACGCTTTTATTTTAGATACACGATGCGTGTCGGCGAATAAGATTTCGGCCATCGTTGATAGTGAAACTTGGTCCTTGCAAGTGATGGCAAAAAAGTATTAAATTCTTAAAAGAAATCAATTATGCGGTTTCTAGCCAGAGTTCTTTTTGCGAGAACTTAAAGCTAGCACAAGCTTTAATTGTAACTAACCGTTAGTCGGTTTAAAATAAGATTTAAATACATAAAGTTTAGAAACAACCTTGCTTTGATCAGATTGCTCTGCTCTGAGTGTTTTTTTTTTTTTTGACGTATGGCAAGTTTTCTTCATTGTAAGGTAAAGATTTCTTCCATAGTAAGCTATCTCCTAGCCTCTTTTTCTATTTCCTAGCCTCTTTTTCCCTTTGCTTCCCTATTAGTAACCAGATTCCAATGATTCGTGGTGGATTACAAGATCCATCCTTTGAGTTAGAGGTGACATGGATAGTTTGTCCGAAGTAATGACGTATGGTTTTTAAAATAGTCAAAGCTTTTAATTCAGTGATATGACGATCTTGAGGAGCTCGATAGATGACTAGTAGATCTATTCTTAGGTGATGAGTGATTCCTCCTTGTTCTTTCTAGTTTGCCAAAGATGAGATTGATATATCTTGGCACCTCGTCGTCCCTGATATGGGTTGTCTCGTTGCTTTGACCTCGGTATGGGGGTTGTTTTCAAATCATTCGTTTCTTTTATCATGTATAAGCTCGCCATGTATTGAAGGAAGGTTGCCATAGTCGATTATGTTACTTTCTCAGCCTATGAGTATCGATCACAAAACCTCGTCGACGAACTGTTAGCTCAAGGACGATGAATCATGGTTTCGGTATTGCCTTCGTGTCTTCCCGATCGCACGATGCTTGAACTTAAATATTTTTAGAAGAACATAGATGAAATTATATTTCATTAGATTATGACCTAAATAGAATAAAAGGAATTTTCAGAAGCTAATTGTGAATTTCTTAAGGGTTAGAGGTTTGTTCATGCATTGTATTTGATTATAGTGATGTATTATTCTTGTACACATATATTCAAGTACAGTACAAATCGAAAGAAAACAGAGGGCAACAAATGATTAGTTAAACGAGGTGTACGTAATTATCATATGATTTACTAGTGTGTGAAACAATCGATTAAATAAAATAATAACTAATGTTCTTTTGGTTTGGTGTGGAATCGACGGAATAATAAACAAATATTGTACGCATGTAATGATTTATCTTAACGTCGATCGATGTCGACCTTGTAGATCGGAAAAGAAACCACACGACAAAGGTAGCTAGGTTGATACGTGACTTTCTTCGAATTAACTTTCAGAGCAAGTAGTCTCCACAGACGTAGTCCCCACAGACAGTCCCCACAGAAAGTCCCCACAGACGTAGTCCCCACAGACGGCGCCAACTGTTGAATCAAGGTTTAACAATTAGGTTAAACTCTGATCTTGTGGGTTAAGGCTAAGATGATCTCAAGAGGAATTTTTATATATCTTTAGAAGAGTCGTTACATGGATATTTATACTAAGAATACATGCTTGAAACTCTAATTACATATTTTGACCTAATGGGCTTCGGCAAGAAAGGCTCAACTAGTCAGATTGGCCCAGCTCGTTTCAGGCCTTCTCGGTCGTCGCCCACATGGGCCTTCAGTTGAAATGGGCTTTTGGTTGGGTGCTAAACTCGGTATCAACAGAAATGATTCAGAGGTAGAGATCGTTTGATCCCTTGAGGGATCGATCGATCCAAGATTACGTAAAGTGCCAGAGACTCTAGATCGATCGATCCATCGGATTGATTTCTGAAAAATAAAGAGATCGATCGATCCACGGGTGGATCGATCGATCCCCCTCTGCAGCCTGCATCACTTTCAAAACAGCTTGCAAAAGTCTAGATCTCATGCCCGAATAAACCTCAGACTTCTAATGAAGAACATATGTACTATGACAAGGTTTCTCACCAATTTCTTCCACACAGAAGACTCCAGAAGTTAGAAGATTCGGGTGAATTCTTAATTCCAATTAAGGTCAAAGGAGTTCTCTTCAAGGAATCACTTTGTGGCACTGGTGCTAATGTTAACGCCATGTCTAAATTGGTTGTTGAAAAGCTGGGACTAAAGATATCAAACCATCAGGGTTGTCTTTTGCATTAGCTAACAACTTTGTTGTATCTTCAAGTAGTTTTGTGTATGATGTGATGGTACAAGTTGGGGATTGCATAGTTCCTATCGATTTCTATGTCTTTGACACAAATAGAAATTCAGAAGGGTCACTAGTTCTGGGAAGACCTTTCTTAGCATTTGTAGGAGCTGTGATGCATGTGCCCAAGAAGCGCATCTATCTAACGAATATCAAGAAAACGTACTATTATCCGGTAGTAACTTACATCCCTACATCAAGGATCATCATGATTAGAGAAGTAAAAGCGGCGCAGACTTCTCTAGCCGAATCCAAGGATTCTGATGTCAAAGTTCTGCACAAGGAATCTCAAAATTCCAATCAAGGGTTCAACCCCAAGAGTCAAGAAAAGGGGTAAGATAAACTTGAAGAAGATCAATGAGAATACCAAGATAGGTTTGACTAATCAGGGAAAGGTTAAAAGTGCTCCAGAACTATCTTCAAAGGACGAAAAAACAGTGAAGGGAATTTGAAAGAGGTCAAAAGGAACACTCATCTGACTTTGATTCCTAAGTCATTGAGCGAAGAAGGGATCAAGTATAGGGTAAAGAGTAAGGTCTTTCCAAAATCTTTCTCCAAGGTTAAAGTTCCTTTTGCTCCAGATCTTAAGGACAAGGGAACAGGTTTCAAAAAGGCATCAATGAGTAAAGTGTTGAAGTTGCAGATCTCATAGGTGGATGGTTGCTTTATCGCCTCTATTGGTGCTGATTTAGAATCAGCATAAAAGGTAAGTTCGTCTAGCTATTGATGTTAATTAAAGTGTTGAGTGGGAGGCAACCCACTGATTTGATTTTTTTTTGTTTTATTTGGTATTTTTTTGAGTCAGTCCTATTTAGTTAACTAACCTATTAATTTTTAGTTGTGAGTTGATGAAATGTTTCAGGAAATTTCACGACAATTGGTCGAACATAACGATCGATCGATCCGTCTATGGATCGATCGATCCATGCCCATGGATCTCTAAAACAATATTAGAGATCGATCGATCTGTCGTTATTTAGAAGCCAACCGATCTCTTATCCCAGGTAATTACCAAAACTCTTTTGAACTATTTTGGTCATTATTCCTTCTCTTGGGTTAATTTTCACACAAGGACAGTGTGAAGTAAATCTAGGGGAGGGAGTATAGCTACTAACCATGTTTTGTATTTTTTTGGATGTTTCATTATTTTGGTGAAAATTTTCAAAAAAAAAATTATTTAGTCGTGTCTAGTCGAGTCGAAGGAACAATGACCAGAATATGTGATGATAACCAGCCTAATATGAGTATAGTATTGATATTTTTAGATTACTGGCCTAGGTTTAACTGCTATTTATAGGATTGGAACCCCATTGCTGATTGTTTTGCTTATGAAAGTCTGAATCTTTTGGAGGGTTGATGATTTGATGCTAGCTCTACCATGATAGAACTTAATTTGAACTTAATTTCTCTTGCTTATGGTGGTAGGATACTTTGAAAGCTAAATGCCTTGCTCTTCAGTGTTCTGTAAAACCGACAAGTTATTTCAGTATGATCCAGATCCTTTCTCTCTCTCCCTTCGGAAAATAAAAAAATGGTTCAGAAAAAGGGTTGAAATTTTATTAAAGGAATTCAATAAAATACTATTTAAAATTAAATGGTAAGATAAATATATCATTAATTTATAATTTTTCAGAATACCATGAATAAAGCGCCTTTGTAAGAATGTTAGTGAGTTGTTCTTCAGTGCGAAGATGATGTGTAGTAATAATACCGCCCCGAACTACATCACGAACCGAATGATAATATGCACCAGTAGGTTGTTGCTGTGGTTGTGGAAAACCATTTTGTTGTTGCTGCTTCGGGAAGAAACCTCTGTTCTGATTGTAGTTGATGAATTATTGAGCGTTCTTCTGAGTGTGACCTAGAAGTTCGTAGTCAACCCCAACGAATTATCAGCTGTTTAAAAAAAAGTGAAAAAAAAGAAAAGCGCAGAAGTGTGAAATAGAAAAGAAAAAGAAAAGCAGTAAGAAAAAAATAAAAAAAGAGGAAGTGAAAAAGGGGGAAAAAGGTCAGGACTAGAAGTCGATTGATGCTCTGTTTGGTATGGGCATTTTGATAGAAGAGGTTCTTGTGAGCATCGAACGATACCCCATAAGTGAGAGTGAATTTATCTTAATTGAATTGAAATTAATGAGCTGGTTGAGATGACTTGATGGTTTGATTGATATTGGATTTATAGTTGGAAACATGCTTTTAGTTATGTGGTGGTAAATGGTTCATTCATAGTGATTGTTTAGGATCAGTGTCTTTTGAGTTTTGATATTTTTAGCTTGAGGTGGCTGATATTTTGAAAGTTCATGTGTGGTTTCAAACCTTTTCTCTAGATTGTGTCTTCCTTCACTTGAGGACAAGCTAAGATCTAAGTGTGGGGGAATTGATATCACTCGATTTTGATACTTTTAAGTGGGTATTTATACTTCCTATTTGGCACTATTCGAGTGTTTTCCTTGTGTTTTTGGCATATTTTCATGTTTCTAAGTTTTTTGGACGTTATGGAGCAAAAATGTGGATTTACGCACAAAATGGATGCAATTTGAAAAATGCAGAAGCAGAGTTCAGCAGAAGAGCCAAGAATTTGCCAATGTTTGAAGATGCTCCCATGGATGGATCGAGCTGAGATTTTGACTCAAGATGGCAACGTGAGTTATCTTTCATATGAAAGTGATTTGAGGTCAGTCCATTGGTGCAATCAAAATTATGAAATTTTACTGAAGACTGGTCAAGCTGTCTCGCAGAAGAAGCATGTGTAGCATGTGTGGAAGTAGATCGATCGATCCAGAAGCTCCTCAGACTTACGGAAATTAGGATCGGTCGATCCCATATTAGATCAATCGATCCTTGAAGAAGAAGAACGTCGGATCGATCGATCCCTATGCTCGAGTAAACTAGAAGATATCTTAAAAGACGTTTTCGTCCACAAAACTTATCATTTTTTTCCTTATCGGGTTTTAATTTATTTCTTTTATTTGGTACTATTAAAGCTTAAAGCTTAGGGTTTTTAGATAGAGAGAATTCATTACTTTTATTTTGAGAGCTTTTCTGAGAGAGACGAATCTCAACACCTATATTTAGAGAAGAATTTTGAACTATGTTATTTTATTGAATTTGGTTTTTGAATATGTCTTCTTTATCTGTGATTGTTGATTGCTTAGCTATGTATGATTAGTCTCTTTGTTAGGTTTTAGGAATTTTCCAGGGAAAAGAGGTTTTGATAATTATGGTTTGACGTTAATGATTCAATTTATTAGGTTTTTAGTCTAGATTTATGATCAATGCTTCTATTAGCCTAATCACCTAGTTCATGATTTTAGGTTAATAAATACAAAGGGATTTGGTTTATTTAATATGACCTAGTCTAGATGAATAAGTGTCTCTACTTGCGGGACTATTGTCTTGATGCTTATGAACATATCGTATATGTAATCACTGCATGATTCAATTGTCTAAATTTAGAGATCTAAGATTTCGGGAGAAGGTTAGTCTTAGAAATTCTATCGTAGGGATCTAATACTTGGGGAGGATATTAGTCTATTGTCGTCTTTTGAGTTGAGAACAATTTTCATTTGTTAAATCATGCTTGTCAACATGAGCTTCAAACCTGAATACATGTGGAACTTCCCTATTGCCTAGCGTTTTAGTTTATTGATTTACATTCGTTTTTAATTATCGCTTTTATTTTCAATCGTTCAAAACAATTTCTCTTTTATTTATGTCTTAGCTAAAATCGATTTTAGAACTAAGAGTCGCACTGTCTGGTCCTTGTGGAATTCGACCATTTACTATACTATAGTGATTTGTACTCTGCAGTGTAATTTTAGGAACTAAAACCTGAACCCATCACTTGTTCTCTAAATAAATCACACAAACTTCCTTTACTTAAAATACAGTCTCTGCAACTAAAATTCTTGAAGTAATTTATTCTTATTTATCGACATCTCATGTGACTGCTCTTGATGGTTACAAGTACTACTTAATTCTTATTGATTCTTACAGCCGCTATACATGGCTATATCCATTACTAAAGAAGTTCGATGTTGTTGTCACCTTCATCAAATTTAAAGCTTTGGTTGAAAACAAATTTAAAACCCGAAAAATCACACTTTACACAGATAATGGCGGAGAATTTATTTCAATGACATCTTATCACCACCACATACTCCCAAGCTCAATGGTATTTTCGAAAGGAAACATCGACACATTATCAAAACTGGGCTATCACTCTTATCCCATGCTTTCATGCCTCTTTCTTTCAGGCCATTTGCCTTTTCCACATCCACTTACTTGCTAAATCGCCTTTCTTCATCTATTATATAGTCTCAACTATGATTTTCTGTTCTTCTAGGTCATGGTCATAATTATACTAAGCTCAAAGTTGTTGGATGCCTTTGCTTTATATGGCTTTGACCTTACACCTCTCATAAGCTTCAACCTAGATCAGTCTCCTCTGTTTTCCTTGGTTACTCTCTCACTCAAAGCGGTTATGACTATTATGATCCTCAAATTGTTCGTCTTTAAGTCTATGGGCATGTTTAGTTCTATGAAACCATATTTCCCTTCTACAAGCCACCCAGGAACTAGGCAGAAGTGACCACTCTCGATGAAGATTCTTCACCTGCTTCTCACACGGACTAGGCTACACCTCAGGTATCACCTTTGTCTAAAGTTGTTGTCTTACCTGATATTATTGTTGTTCCTCTTGATAGTGAAACAGTTGTTGCAACACATGTTCCACAACAACATCTACAAGATTTTTCTGCATCTTATTCACCAATTAATGCGACTGAATTGAATAAGCCCGATTTCAATGCTGCTTCTCATGATTAGTCCTCTTCCTCGACACCCTCTGCTCCTTTGCAACAGCCTGAATCTCCTCAACCAACTACACCACATGTAGTTGTCACGGACACTCACAAAATGACCACACGGGCCAAGAACAATATTGTGAAACCCAATACCAGGTTATGTCTTACAGCAACATCAGGAACAACTCATCTTATTAAACATGCCACTTACACACAAACCTTGTAAGATGAAGCTTGGTGTCAAGCAATGTCTGTTGAAATAGATGCTTAGTTACAGAATCAAACCTGGACATTGATTCCCCCAGATCCCTCTTACAATCTTGTTGGTTGGTGATAGTAGGATTTTTTAGGTCCTGGGATATTAATTCTCCGTCATTGTAGTAAAGATGAGGTGTCGATCAAAATGGGTGTGCACTAGCAACCAAGATTGCAACAGATGCTTCTAAGTAAAGCTAAACAGTAAAAAGGGGTGGTTTACTAACAGGTCCTAAGTGAAATGAAACATGATGTAACTAAAAAGCATAAACAGAGCAAAATACATAAGATGCTAAAACTGCTAAAAGGTAAAAACATATGAAAAAGCAGAGAAGAGAAGGATGTAATCAAGTGTAAAGCCGCTCCTGAGGACAAAGGGTAATCAACCCATCCCAATCCACCTAAACACCAAACATACCTCAAACAACAATGAGCTATCCTTAGATGATAGGTTCATAAGTAATCACGAGACCTAACTCCCATTAACGATACACTACCTAGAAGGCATTAAGAACCAACCTACCAAAGCCAAAAATCCCCCTAGACATCCAACCCCTAAGGCTGGGATGCATATCCTAAGCATCTAAGGCATTGCGTAAGGATGAGCTAATCTCTGAAATCACCATGATCAAACATTCCATGGAACGCTTTTCGGGCGTTGGAATGCCCAAGATCAGATTTCGATTGGCGTGAAAGAAACCAGTATTAAGCACAATGAAACAGAAGGGATGTATATTCAAACAAGCTTAGGTGCNTACCCCATCCTCAGGAACTTCAGGGAACTACTCACTACTCATGGAAATGAAAACAAGAAAAACAGAAATGACAATTTCAAAGATGATCAAAGGTTAAACAGCAAGAACAGTAAGAACTCAAACCCAGAAAAGCAAGAACAACAATGGAACAGTAAAAAACCCAGAAAATGATCAAAGCTTAAAACAGAAGATTAAAAGCAAAAACAGAAGATCAATATGCACCAAATAAACAACAACCTAAAAATAAGCATGAATGTAAAAGAAAACAGTAGATTAGCATAAACTTAAAAGATTCTGGGTTTTTACACCAAGAACACCAAGAACAACAAAGAAAATGGAAACCTGATAGTAGGGGTTTTTGGTCCCTGGGTTATCAATCACCCCATCATTGTAGTATGGATGGGTTTTTATCAATCCATAATGGGAAAGTACTAAGCAGTGAGAATATGTTGGATGCTTAAAAGTCAAGCTGATATTAAAAAGGGTTTGGGTGCTAAGGGTCCTAGGTGCAATGAAAGTAAAAATGCATAAAATAGAGAAATGTTTCAAACACTTTGGATGCGAAACAGAGCAAATGCAAGAAAGGTAAAAACGTGCAATCAAGGGTAAGGTCGTTCCTGAGGACAAAGGGTAACTGACTTGGGTATCCATCCTGGGCTACCTAGACACCTAAAATACCTCAAACAATGAGCTGAACCCTAGACAGTAGCTCAACTAACAATCAATTCCAATGTCTTGGCAACCAATCTCAAGCAAGATAATCATAGAATCAACTATCGTCATAGACGATGACTACCTAGCAGGCATAAACATCTACTACCCTTGCTAACTCGTTTCCCATGACTATTCACAAAGAAGGGGAAACGAGTCTCTGTAACCCCCTCGGTTTGGTCACCTGCAAATACTCACCTCTCGGTGTTGCGGGGCCTAACGGCGGGCCACCATCCCTGTTGGGTAAGAGTGCAGTCAGCATTAAGCTGAGAGGGTCCAGAAGAGATCTAACAACAAACAACTTAGGTACCTAAGCAAACCCAGAAAATCAACCCTTGTCTACCCCCATCCTCAGGAACTTGGTGACTACTCACTACTCATGGGAGTAGAAGCAGAAGAAACAGGAAACGAAAACACTGACTCAAACATGAAGATCTAAGGAAAAACAGTAAGAACACAAACCTAGAAATGAAGAACATAAACGAAAATGCAAACTTAAAACAGAAGCTTAAAACTTAAAACGAAAATCAAGATGCAAAAACTAAAGAACAACCTAAAGCTAAACAAGGAAACAAAGTAAAAACAGTAGATTNATGAAGAACAACAAAAGAAACTAAAACCTAAGACTAAAACCTAAAAAGGAAAGAAAAACTAAGCCTGTCCAAATGGAGGCAAATTAGGGCTTTTATAGTGTTCAGAGAAAAGCCCTAATTCGCACTATAGACAAAATGCTAATCATTGTCTTGGATCTTGGGCCTTGCTTCAGGTGGTATCCGGATTTGCTTTGGTCGGGTCGGAGCGTGTTTTCCTTCGGGTGGTTGGGTGCAAGATCGATCCGGACTAAGGGATGCTTGCTTGGGATCGATCCAGCTTCGTTGCGTCCAAACTTCTACTAAGGTTAGGATCGATCCCGGCGTTGAATACCTGAGATTGATCCCGACATAAGTGAGATCGATCTCATGAGCCTTCTTCTTAGTCTTGCTTTGTCTTTGTGCACTTCATTGCCTTTGTTCGAGACTTCATCAGAAACGTTGGAACTAAGACTACGGAATCGAATTGTTTCGTTGCAGAGCAGCCTGGGATCGATCGAGGTTCGTTGCAAGACTGCCTGGGATCGATCCAGGTTGGTTGCAGGATCGATCTCAGGTGAGCTGAGATCGATCTATGCTGAGTTGAGATCGATCCCGAGACTACTGAGTGGGATTGATCTTGGTTCGATGCAGAGGTGCTTGGGATCGATCATGCACTAAGTTGGGATCGATCCTGCAGCTGCTTGGAGGTAAGTTCAGTCCATTCCAC
>OVBE01013333.1:228-12307 GCA_900406425.1 Iberis pinnata
AACTGAATCTTGATCATAGGAAAATTATCGCCTGAAAGGTGTTCGATAAAATTCCTGAATCAATCTTTGTATGCTAAATGAGGCATAGCCAAGAGATTGTGTTAGTTAGTTTAGTGGTTGAGNCTAGCCAAGAGATTGTGTTAGTTAGTTTATTGGTTGAGTATAAATTAGATCATAATGTTTCTTAATCTTGTGGATTAGTCAAGAGATTGTATTAGTCGCATGTTTAGGAAAAGGATTAGTACCACGAGAGTGGATTAGTCTATAAATGGGAATCTTAGACCAAGGATTAGCAGTTAACTGTTAGTATAGAGCATCTTAGGAAGTCATTTATCACCCGAGTCATTACTTTAGCCCGTTTGTTTAGCCTTTTTATTATAGCAATCTTCGTTTTACATTAAATCTCGTTTTATTCGATAATCACAATCACTTTTAAGCGTTTAGACTGAACGGAATTCTCATAAGAACTAGTTAGTGAATTGCATCTTGAATTGGAATTGACACCTAAATACTACATCGAAAGTCAAGTAGTTAGGATTACTTGCTAGATAGGAGTAAAAACCTGTTTACCACGAGGCTGTCCGAATGGAGAATGATGGGCTGGTCACAAGTGATGCCGAGAGTGGGAAAAATTTCCTGGAACCATATAACCTCACATAACGTATCAGCCATTGCACGATACTCGGCTTCAACGTAGGATCGAGAAACAACGTCGTGCTTACGCGTTTTGCATGATATAGAAGAACCACTTAATTGTATAAACCAACCCGTAACAGAGTGTCTTGTAAGCGGACATGAACCCTAATTTGAGTCACACCATGCCGATAAGAGGAGATGAGTATTTGATCGAAGTAGAATACCCTGTCATGGTCGATTCTTTATGTATTTAACGACACTTAACGCCGCATGCCAATGAGCCAACTTTGGAGCAGCCATGAACTGTGAGAGCAAGTGTATTGAGTATGACAACTCTGGCTGTGTGACACTCAAATAGATGAGGCCTCTGATGAGTCTTCTATAGCGTGAAGGATCTGGTAGGAGATCATTGATAGCTAACGCAAGTTTCTGGTTTTGTTCAAGCGAAAATTGCAGAGGTTTTACTACTGAGAGACGATGTTCTTCTATAATTTCCAGAGCATATTTTTCTGACAATAATATATACCGGATGGATTTTGCAGTACTTCAATGCCGAGAAAATAACGTAGAACTCCGAAGTCTTTCATGTGGAAACAAGAACTGAGAGAAGCTTTAAAATCAGTCACTGCACTAAGAGAATTCCGAGTAATAATGAAATCATCAACATATACTAACACATGTAGACGAGTCTTGTCTTTTACGTAGATGAACAGTGAATAATCCTTGTGATTTTGAACAAACCCAAAGCGTTGGAGTGCCTGCCCGAGTTTAGCAAACCAGCATCTAGGTGCTTGGCGAAGACCATAAAGAGATTTGTGAAGTTTACATACCTTGGTGGGATCATTGGTGCGGAATTCCGAAGGAAATTGCATATAAACTTCTTTGGTTAAATCTCCATGTAGGAAGGCGTTGTGAACGTCCATTTGATGGACTTTTCAATCCAAGGATACTGCTTGTTGAAGAAACGTTTGAACGGTAACAGTTTTAGCTACCGGAGCAACAATGTCGTTGAAATCAACACATTCGGTTTGATGATTTCCGAGAACTACTAACTGGGCTTTGTAGCGTTCTAAGGAACCATCGATGTTGAGCTTGACATAGTATACCCATTTACATCCAAGAGCTTTCTTTTCCCGTGGTAAGGTCTCGACAGTCCAGGTACTGTTATTCTCAAGAGATTTATTTTGTCAGCCATGGCAATGCGCCAATGGTGATGAAGCATCGCGTCTTTGTAGTGACGATGTTCGAAATGCGTAAAGACAGCCATGAGATAGGCATTGTAAGTTGTGGAGAGTCGAGGATCGGTCCATGGCGAATGTTACAAATTTTCCTTAACATAGGCTTGATGAATTACAGTGGTGAAGTAATCATCAAATCGAGTTGGAGGCTTGTGAATTTTGTGTCCTCTGCCCAGTGACGAGGTTTATGTTGGTATTGTTGCTTTTGAATCGTCATGTGCAGGTTGTATTGAAGGGTCGCAAGACTCAGGAACAGACTATGTAGGATTATATAAACCAGTGGCTCAGGTGGTGAGGCAGGTTTGGATGCAGAGTGATCAAAGGCATAATGATCGTGAGAGATTGCTGGATTATGCAAAATTGCAGGTTGGTCGGACGAAACTGCAAGTGTATGAGACACTGAAGGTTGATTAAGAGAATCTTCAGTTGCGATATAAGTTTCTGAAACTAAAATTTCAACTGATTGAGAAGATTATGTCTGCAGATTACTGGAGTATGGAAAGTCTGTTTCCAAAAAAATTATATCACGGAAGACAAAGAGTTTTCCAATGGTGAGATTATATATTTGGCATCCTTTTTGAGCGAAAGGATAACCAATAAAGATCGATTTATGTCTGCGTGGTGCAAATTTATCTCCGCCATGTCCTTGATTATGGACATAGCACAACCAGAGACTCGAAGATGATTAACTGGCGGAGGACGATCGTAAAGCATCTTAAAAGGTTTCTTGTCGTCTAGTACCTTTTTTGGAGTTCAGTTTATTAGATATGTTGCTGTTAGTGAGCAATAGCCCCAAAATTCAACAGGTAATGAAGCATGATCTATAGAGCGCGAGCAATATTGAGGATATGACAGTGCTTGCATTCTACTTTGTCGTTTTACTGCGGGATGCCGACACAAGATGTCTCATGGATGATGCCTTGTTTAGCAAAAAATTGTTGCAAACACATAAACTCAGAACCATTGTCACTTTGAACCGTTTTAATCTGCTTCATAAATTGGCGTTCAACCATATTGATGAAGTTTTGGAGATGATCTTGTGCGGTTTGTTTGGATGGGAGGAGATAAACCCAAACGGCACAGGAATAATAATAATTAAGAATTGTAAGAAAGTAGAGAGAGCCACACAAAGATGTAGTCCTATACGGACCCCATAAGTCGCAATGAATCAACTCAAAAGAAAAATTGGTCTTATTAATACTGATAGGAAAAGAATCACGAGAGTTTTTTGCACGAATAAAAATGTCGCATGTCTTTGAATCAAAAGAGTTGCTATGAAAAACTGAAAGATTTAACAAATCTAAAGCAGTAGAGGACGCATGACCGAAGCGTTTATGCTAAAGACAATTGGAATCCTCAAAAGAGACATGAAAACTTGCCGCATCTTTGACTTGCCTCAGAAAATACAGTCACTTAGATTGCTTACCCGCTCCAATCAGCATCATGGTAATGCAGTCCTGGATCGCACAAAGTTGATCAGTAATTGTAAAAACACAACGACGTTCAAGAGTACGCTGGGAAACAGAAAATAAGTGACAATGAAGACCTTCCACATAATAAACATTTTATAAGGTCAATGATGAGCCGAAAGAAACAAATCCTTGTTTTGTGGAAGTGGTATATCTTCCATAAGGTAATCTGATTAATATTGGAGGCATATAGAACACATTGTGTAGAAACTCAAGTGTACCGATCATGTGATTTGAAGCTCCGGTATCAAAAGTCCATGATTCCATAAAGTATTTACCTGATAACTTTTCAGTTGCTGTAGAGTTCCTCTCGTCTAAAAGATGAACCAGTGTTTTACATTGTGAGTTGCTGAGGCCAGTAATTTCATGTCTATCTAAAGAAGAAAGATGAGCACTGTGAACAGAGGGTGAAACGCTCACTTGATGGGTTGTTGCATCACGAGAGTTTCCTGTCAATTTGCCACGGGAAGACTGGAAATTACCACGACTGGCACCCATATTTAAAGTTTTTGAACGGGAAGCAGAAGATGGTTGTTTCTTCAGTGTTTTTTCATCAAATCATGGAGGGTATCTAATGAGACGGAAAAAATTCGGCGGCGTGTCCTTCACGAACACAATGAGAACAGAAAATAGAACCAGCATTCTGATTTTTAGAGCCTGCAGAGACAGTTTTTGAGGTCTGTACAGTGAAACTTACACCATCAGATTTCTCTTCGTAAAGATGACCCATAAACTTTTATTTTTCATCTAGAATGAGTGTATTATAAGATTCTTCCAAAGAAGATAGAGGAACACGAGACGTAACGCGGATTTAACCGGACCATAAATAGTTTCGTCAAGACCCATGAGGAATTGATGCAATTTGTCTTCTTCACGTTCCTTGTGCACATCTTCCATTGTTTTATCCTGTTGGTAGTCAGCTAAGCTTCTCCAAAGGTTCCTGAGTTTGCCATAATAAGACTCGATAAGTAATCCTTTTTAACGGTAGGTTACAAGATCATATTTGAGTCTTTGAACTCGTTGGCCATTCTTGACACCGAAACGTTTTTGAATGTGTGTCCAGAGCTCATGAGCATCATCCACGTGAGACATAGTAATAGAAAAGTTCTCATCAATGGTTAGCTTCATCCAAGAGACAATAAGAGCATTATTTGTTGTCCAATCTTCGAAATCAGGAGATGTTGCGGCGGGTTGTGGTATTGTGCCATCAACGAAGCTAAGTTTCTTACGTGCTTTGAGAGCTAAGCGGAAGTTTGTAGTCCATTCATCAAATTTTGATCCCTTAAGTAGCGATGTAGAGATCGAAATACCCGGATTATCACCGGAAGTAAAGATCGTAAAGGGATATCGAATGATGAGTTTTGATAGTTATTGAAAAAGAAATAAAAAATCGAGCTTCAACCTTGTAGAAGTTAGGTTGGAGGCTCTGATACCATGTAAAACCTTATAAATGTGTAATAGGTTTTCTTGAGAATCGATGGTTACAACATGTTTAAAATATATACTACTTGTTATATCTCAACGAGAGTAGTTTAAGCTCATTTACAATATCGACAACTACATAGGCCCAATACTCTTTAGATCCAATCCAACTTGTTGTTGCTTATTTGCGTGGTTTTTTCAAGTGGTTTATTTTGGTTCTGCTTTCTTGAAGCTTCTTCTCAAGATTAGTCATTGCTTCTACTTTCTTTTTCAATTCACTTTTTACTTGTGCTTCTCTATCTTCAAATCATTCTCTAATAAAGATCGCACTTGGTTTTTACAATTTATAGTTATGATTGTAAGAGAGACATTGTTGTTTTTCGTCAAATTCGATAAGCTTCACTACTTGCAGCTCCTCTGCTAGAAACTCTAATTTTTTTCTCATCGATGCAATTTTGTTCTCTCTCTCTCCCCCCCCCTCTCTCTCTCTCTCTCTCTCTCTCTCTCTCTCTCTCTCTCTCTCTCTCTCTCTCTCTCTCTCTCTGTAATGAAGACTCAGCTTCCATAAGAGAGCATTTCTGTCCTTTTTTCAGGTTTTCAATCTCTTCTTTTAGAAATTTGATCTCTTGGTTTAGTTTTTCAGTAACATCCCTCTTTCTGATTCTCAATTTCATTGGATTTCTCTTCATAACTCTTTAACATTATCTCCATTTGACTTGTTTTGAGATTTAGGTTTTTAGAAAGCTCATGAAGCTTTGATTCGTACTCGGTTTACTCACCATTATCGTTCTTGAGCATTTCATCTAGTTGACGTTTATGAATTCGTAATTCTTTAGCTGTTGTCATGGCTTTCATAGCCATTTTATCAATTGATACAAACGAGTCTCTTGAATTTATCCTGAAGTTTTCTGGCTACGCTAGAATATTTCTACCTCGTCTTCCGCAAGGATGGCTCTTGGAGCTATCATCAAAAGAAAAACCATTGTGGTTATTGCTATTTTTTTATCGCACTAACAGAATGTGATGCAATTGCATTTGGAAAAGATCCTCCAACTATTCCACCACTCATGGTTCCAACCCACCAGTTGTTGTTTCCATTTGTCCATCGTGGATATAAAATTGCTATCATTGGTGAAGTTGTATCATATCAACTGGAAAAAAAATCTCATTAAAGTATATTCGAAGATATCAAAGATTCAATATGCGTGAATGAACAATATCTGCTTACCGCATTAGTAACACCGCGTCGAAGCCTGTGTAGATGCATAAAAGAGGTTTATATTTGCAGAGATTTTTGGCATTTTTCTGAAGACGTTGATATTGTGTTCCATAATCAAAGTTGTAATCAAAGTTGTAACCAAAATAAATTTGCATGGATCAAATCTCAAAGCTAAAATTGGAATCTTGTGTGCCTTAAATTTAATTATGACACTTTTGAACAATGATATCTTTGATTATTACGTGCATACACATGCATATGTATACATCAGCTTGAGACAAAAATAGATTGAGGAGGTTTGAAGTATATTATTCCAATGTAATATGATAATGCACATTTGTAATTAGCAAATCCAATAACTTCAAACCATGAATATATGGATTAGGCACAACCTTTAAGCGGTACACTTTGTCTCCAAGCCTCACAATTTGGATACTTAAGTGAGGCCTTCTGAGAAATGGAGTATTAAGCAGCTCCAGTGAGTTGGGTATTTGGAAGATTTCAAAAACAAAGAAGGATCTATGGAACTGGAGATTTTTGGAAAGATTGAGGAAGTTGATATGGTAAATCACCTTGCAAGGTTATTGCCGCTTAGATTACTACATGTTTCCATCAAGAGATAATAGAAAAATTAGAACTTTTGATAATTGCTGCTTAGATCACTACATATGTCATAATTAGCTTCAGTTATCCTTTTTCATTTTGTTTGTGATTGCCCAAAAGGGTTTGAGTGAGAGACTAATATCTGATTTGATAGCATTCAGACCCTTTTCAGCTCATGTGAGACATATATATATATTCCACAAGAGTATACATTATAAGGAACATGATATAAATATATATATATATATATATATATGATTACATTCAATTTAATCGTACCTCAGTATGAGTTTGCTGTATGTTGATTATAATTTGTTGATTCTCAGTCTTTTATCTCGAAATTCCATAAAGCACAAAATCTTTGCAATTACTGCTATTTCCCGCACAGCAAACTGAAGTACCCGGCGAGAGACATATATATTCCACAAGAGTATACATTATAAGGAACATGATATAAATATATGTATATATATATATATAATTACATTCAATTTAATCATACCTCAGTATGAGTTTGCTGTATGTTGATTATAATTTGTTGATTCTCAGTCTTTTGTCTCGAAATTCCATAAAGCACAAAATCTTTGCAATTACTGCTCCCGCACAGCAAACTGAAGTACCCGGCGAGAGACATATATATTCCACAAGAGTATACATTATAAGGAACATGATATAAATATATGTATATATATATATATATATATAATTACATTCAATTTAATCATACCTTAGTATGAGTTTACTGTATGTTGATTATAATTTGTTGCTTCTCGGTCTTCTGTCTCGAAATTCCACAAAGCACAAAATCTTTGCAATTATTTTTATTTCCCGCACATCAAACTGAAGCACCCGGCAAGAGACATATATATTCCACAAGAGTATACATTATAAAGAACATGATATAAATATGTATGTATATATATAATTAGATTCAATTTAATCATACCTCAGTATGAGTTTGCTGTCTGTTGATTATAATTTGTTGCTTCTCGGTCTTCTGTCTCGAAATTCCACAAAGCACAAAATCTTTGCAATTACTGTTATTTCCCGCACAACAAACTAAAGCACCCGGTGAGACATCAGGTGTAGGACCCTTCTATCAAAGAAGTGAAAAAATAAGAATGGACCATAACGACTATTTGTACATTAGATTTACATCTGAACCTGCAAAAGAAGAAACGACAATGCAATAACTCAAAATTAAGAGTAAGTTGAGACGTTTCACATGTTAGTCCCACTCCACATAAAGCAAATGCAAAGAACGTCTTTACAATAAGATAGGATTTTCCAAGTATCTACATATTATAATTCAAGTTTTAGTCACACGGTTTTTCTTTACTGGTAGTTGTACTGTTGGCATCCATTATAGCCAATGAATCACAAATCTGATTAAAATGAAAAAGGTGATGAAAAGAATAGCTTATTTTTATTGATATAACCTAAAAACCTATGCGTTACAGAACAATGGAGAATATACCTGACCAATATTTTTGTTACCTGAAAACATAATTACCAAAATTAGTCGATGAATACCTCATGATGCCTCTAAGAAAAGGAAAACTGGTCATTCTCATTAGGGAAATATCTCAGAGCTTCATCAACTATTTGTTGCACCGATTTCCCTTCTGCATGAAGTTGGTAAAGTGTTAATCATGGCTGTCTCACATGCATAAAACACAGAGAAAACTTGAATATGTAAATGAAGCACACAAAAAATTTTCCGTAAGATAACAGAGAAAAAACCATGTTAAACATAATTTAAGAACAGTTTAAAGTGCTTAGACTGAATTATGATAAAATGTTATTGATATAAGCACCGCCCACTTACACACTGAGAATGAGAATGATTCAGAAAAAAGGGAAGTTTTAGGAAACTTAGACATTCAATCAGTGACATACCAGTGAGAATGATAATGAAGCTGCTTAACCACCGCCTACACCATTGTAGTCTCCATCATTAATAATGTTAAAGAGATTTACAAGAAGTTTCAATCAGCAACAACCCCCGCCTACACCTTTGTAGTCTCCATCGTTGTCGAAGGAAGATTCGAGTCTTGCTCATCAAACTCGAGATCAAAGCAGAAGTCCTCATTTGTGACCTCCGTCACATCCAACTCGTAGAACTTCTTCTGATAATCCATGATATCAGCTTGGAGCTTGGCCATTAATTCTGCAGGGACACTTCCACCTTTAGCCATTATATGGCGCGTACAACTCAGGGTCACCTGAGCCTAACCGAATAATTGGATGATGGAGTCATTCTCATCTTGTTCTTTGACGTGACGCTGAAGCTTCTAGAGTTTCGCAACGCACTTTGCCCTCTCTACATGCCGAGTTTGGAAGATAGAAAGCCCGAGATAGACGCAGCAGTTTCATCTCATTATCGTGAAACTTCTTGTGCTTTGTGTGCGCCTTTTTTAATTTGGGAAATTCAACAGTTTTCTTCTCCTTTGCAGCCAAAGCCTCGTTTTTTAGGGCTTTATCCTCTATGTGGCAGACTTAACCATCTTTTCTATATAGAGTTTATGGCTCCCAGCCTGGATCGTCATGGTCGCGGCAAGATTTTCCAATGCCTTGACCCGCAACCCCTCAGAAGCAACTTCCTACTTCCCCTGATAAACCAGTCTAGAGAGACAACGCATATCGTCCTTGTTGCACCTAAGTGTTCTTAACTTGTTCTCATAATAGGCAACAATTTTGTTAGTTGTTTTCAGGGTCTACGTTAAAGAGAAAACCAAAATCAGGATATCCATCTTGAAGGATCGTTCATCTTATAAAGAAAATAAACAAGTAATCACCTAACAAGCCTGCCAAGATAGCATTTGGTATATATCTGAGGACAACAACTTTTCCATTAGAGGGAGGATTAAACCATTGGCTCCCAAACAACTAACTAGACCAGTGCATGCAAGAGAATCCTCATCAAATGGTGTACCACAGCTGACGGACCTATAGGTCCAATCTTGTTGCGTCTGGCTTTGATATGAGGGGGACGTAGCTTGAAAATTTTCTACCTTAACAGGATCATATCCAAGATCATGTGCGTGATCCTCCCCTTCGAGGCCCTACTCTGTCTCCTCGTTGTCTTCACCAAGGAGTCCCTCAACTTCCTTGGCAAAAGTGTGCAACTCGCAATCTTCGAGATTCAAGTCGGCAGTCATCTTGTTTAGCATATGCTCGGGATTCGGACCCTCGGTAGGTGCGATGACATTCATCGTCACATTCATTTTCTCCCCAGCAAGAGTCTCATTTTCTACAATTTGTTCCCTAACATGAACAAATTGAGTCATATGCTCCTCAGCTGGAGCTTCGTCGTGATGCTCTCCAGCAGGAGGTTGTTCTATCAATGAGTCGAAAACGATCACTGCGTCAGGATGCAAATTCCATTGCGTGTTGTGTCTTCTCTTCTTCACTAAGGGAGGACAACTATCATCACCGCTTGAAGCAATATGTTGAGAAATGGACAATTTCCTCTTTGAGGAAAAAGATTTTTGCAGCTCTTTGGAATAATCGGCTGGCATCTTTAGTCTACCATCCCTCTCTTCTTCTTCTTGTTTGGACAGGCGTTGAGTTCCCAACTAGCTGAAAGCATTGTGGTTTAGATCATATCACCACACAAAATAGATAAAGACTATGACAAAGAATGAAGGTATTAAACGCCGATATACTAGTATTAATGTGAAGAACACTATATTGGACCCTGTCAAATTCGAACTGCCTAATGTCCACTACACCGGCCGAATGAAACTTCTCGATATCTTCAAGCAAATTTGCAGGAAAGCTGCCGGATTACAATGGAAATTTCCAATAAGAGAGAGCTGGCCAGTTCTATAAAATAATTGAAGTAACTCACATATCGGCTATCCTAGGTGGAATCTATCAAATGTTTATGCCCACTTCCATTTGATGATCTTCCTGACGTTTCCTACAGATTCGGGCATAACTTTGAGGAACAAGTATTTTCCATTCAGCCGTAAATCATCTAATATAAATCCGAGCTGATAACCTTAAAATGAGTTTTCAATTTTATGTAAATGAAGCTCGTGTTGAGCTTCGTGACCTTCTGAGTAATTGAGTTGATAGAAGACATATTCTCTAGATACTTAGCGCCGATCTAAACTCCGAGCTCTTTCCCAAGAGTGAGAAGACCAATTATATGCCTTATTGAGGGGACAGACAGCTGCAAGATGCTATCTTCCGTCTCGCACAGTATGAGATTAAAAACTTGGAAAGAGGAAGCCAAATGTGACACTTCTGAAACAAGGATTCGTAAAGACATATGTATCCCTGAGGGAAATCCCAAGGTCTCTGATGTGGCTCCGGAAGTTTCATTGGAGTTCCTCCGAAAAAGTGAAATTGACGAGCTAGATCTCACAGGACCTCCTATGTGCTTTTCGTAGGTTTCAAACCGATAAACTCGTTGTCACAGTTTTCAACTAATTAATACGATGTATTATTATTATTTATAAAATTTAAATTTGTTGTCACATTTATTCTATTTAAAATAACTTAAATATGAGATTATACACACAATCTTAAAAATAAATTTAATACTAATTATTTATTATTTAATTTTAATATTAATTCTAATTTAGTTTTTATAAATATTAATATATATATATATATATGAACAAATAAAATGTTGAATACATTTTATCAACTATATTAAATTTACCTTTTCTATTAAATAAATATTTATATATAATTAAAAACACAATTAAACATTGTCTTAGATACCGAGCAAACTAGGCTATTTATGTGGATATTAATACATAAATTTTATAGATTGGGAAAAAAATTTTGAATTTTTTTTTCAAAACTTGTGATGATTTTTGCAGAATTATTTAAATACTTTCAATTATATTGTAAATCGAATATTGCATATAGTCTATTATGTTTTTCATATCCATTTATCATGATAGATTAGATTACTACTCATATTTTCAAATTTTTATATCATTCTCACTAAATAATCAGTTTGTATTCACAGAGATATCACCGGCAAAGAAAATGTTACAATAGTATGTAGTAAAATGACATTCCTTTATAGATTAATATATTTTTGATGGTCACAAACTAATTAATCAAAGAATAATAATCAACCACTTGGAGAAAGCCGTATATCTTTTCACTTTCTACTTCTTTTTCTCCTAAACATTGTATAAAGTCTAATTAATTATATTTGTACATCAACTATTTTCCTAAAAGCCTAAAGAATTCTAAAAAGAATCAAAACAACCAACAGAACATAACCTGTTAAATTCCCGGACATGAATCTCTCTAATACGGCGCCGTTTTCAATAGAATTTTCTGCTTCCGTCAAAGAATCCAACCGTAAATTAGGGTTCGGACCATATAATTTCAACACGCCTGCCACGTCATCAACCGTAAGGTCAACTTTCTTCGTCTTTGGTCGAATACTCGGATACATAACAGCTGACTCCTGCGAGCTATGTCCTAATCCAAGCAAATGACCAATCTCGTGAGTGGCT
>OVBE01013334.1:0-12784 GCA_900406425.1 Iberis pinnata
ACTCTAATTCATGCATTAATAACAAGTCTAGACTAAGAACCTAATAATTATTATCCCTTCATGACAAATCTAACAATCAAACCCTGATTTCCCTAGAAATCCTAAAACCTAACTATGGAACTCAAAGCATACATAATTCAATATCCAAGAATAACACATAATTAAAATATATATAGATATATAAAAGGGTTCAGAAATCTTCTCCAAATACATGTTGAATCTCCTCTCCCTCAATAATTCTCTCAGAAAATAAATAAAGCTTACGAAATAATAAACCTAAGCCACAAGGCTTTTATAGTTTAAAAGAAATAAAATAAAATATAAAATCTGGATAAGTCTTGAGAACACATGTGCAAAATATGGAAAATCTCCAAATTTCTCGCAGGAGGCTGGATTGATCGGTTTGGGTACTTCGGGTCGGTCTGGATCGATCGGCCTGAGTTTTCTGATTTTTCCAGGGAGTTTGGACCGATCGGTCTGGCTTGCACATGTTTCATCTGCGAGGCAGCTTGACCAGTCTTCAGTAAAATAGCCATAACTTTCTATTGCACCGATGGATCGACTTCAAACCACTTCCATATGAAATCTAACTCACGTGGCTATCTTGTGTCCAAATTTCAGCTTTATCCATCGGTGGGAACATCTTCACACGCCGAATTCTGCACCTAAATATGCCAATTTGCATCCAAAACGTCCGAACACCTATAAACCTGTAAAACATACCAATTTGTAGAGAAAAGCTCGGATAACGTTGAATAGAAAGCATAAATGATCACTATAAAGCGTTAAAACCGAGTAATATCGCTAGTGGCGAAATTAAGACTGGAACGAGGTTGAATCAAGAGACTTCACTTCAAAGACCAGGAAATACACGTTGGGGTTCTCATTATAAAACGTTATTGCGCTTGATTAAGTTGTTTTCTTCTGTGATCAAGGTGCTTGAGTATGTCCAAGATGAAGGTGTAGACATTTTCCAAAGAAGTCAAGCAAATGGTCTTTTCAAATACATTCAAACTTTTGATTTTGTATTCTATCTACACTGGATGCTAGTTCTTTTGAGATTCACATAGAATTTATCCATGGCGTTACAAAGAAAGGATCATGACATCTTAAACGATATCTCATTAGTAAGATCCACTAAGCGACAACTGCAAAATTTTAGAGTTGGTGGATGGGATACTTTTTGAAAAAAGTTTTAAACTTTTATGAGAAACACGAGACTAAAGTTCTAAGCATGGAGGACAATTTTATTGATCCAAGGAAGCCACGAAAACAGACCCACATAAGCAATTTGCATCATTACCAATTCAATTTCTTTTATACGGTATTGGATATGCAACTTCAAGAGTTTAACGATCGTTTTAATGAGGTAAACTTTGAATTACTCATTTGCACTTCAGCTTTAAGTCCTACTGATTTGTTCTATGATTTTAACAAAGAAAAGTTAGTGAGATTGACTAAATTTTATTTTGAGGATTTCACTTGTGGGGAGTGCATATCTCTTGAGCAGCAACTTGACATATATGTCGATAATGTACGAGAAGATGAAAGGTTTGCTAATCTGAAAAGTCTTGGAGATCTAGCACGAGTGATGGTTGAAACAAAGAAACATTTGTCTCATCCTTTAGTTTATAGGCTTTTGAAGTTAACTTTAACTCTGCCTGTTGCGACTGCTACTATTGAAAGATGTTTTTTAGGAATGAAGATTGTGAAGGCCGTACTACGAAATCGCATCGGTGATGAGTTTCTTAGTGATTGTCTCGTTTGTTACATCGGAAAAAAAAATATTTGAAGATGTAACAAATGAAATGGTCATCAAAAGCTTTCAAGGTATAAGTGCACGTAAAATTTATTTATAAATGTATTTTTTTAATTATAAACTATATATATTTTAATATATTTATTTTCTCCCGGTGAATAAAATTTATGGCTCCGCCACTGATATGCATTATTGTTTCATCTGCAAATTTACATACATGACAAATAGCAGACTCACTTAAATGTCTTTGTTGTTTTTTAACATTAGTCATAATGTTCTGATTTGCTACTAGCTAGAGGAAAACCCTTGGATCGTTATGGAAACAGGGCTCGCCATATTCGTGTAAAAAATTTCCCTGAGAGTTGTCTCGGTGTGTGATTCATCGTGAGAAGATCGTAAGCAGACTTCACAGTGAACTTACCAGTTTGTTAGACTATCATTAGTCTTGAACATATTATAAATGGTTCATATAACAGCGATGGAGAAGGAGATGAAGACAAATGTGATTTTTTTTTTTTTTTTTTGTATAAGAGGTTTTATTTTTCTTTAAACTCGTAATCACATTTTGACCACCAAATCCTTTTAAATATGATATATATGTCCTAAGAAACAGAATGGAGAATATAAGAAAGCCAGGAAAATACAAAAAAATAACCTGATTTCACAATTACACCCCAAAGTTATCATCCCTACCAATTTTCACCAGTTATATGAATAAAATCAAAGGAAAACAATATTTATAATAACAAAAGATATCACTTCAGTTGATTTGTATTTACTTTTCCTTTGCTGATACTTCATCCTCAGCTGCAAAATAAACAAGACATTTGCAATTAGTGTTCTTCTAGTTTCTTAAGAATTTTCATAGCAATGTCCAATCACCAATCTCTTGCTTCATTTCTCATCAGACAATCTGTAAAGCTTTTTGTATAATAATGGGATTGCAAAGACTATATGAGTAAATATGTTGTCATTGCCCTTCCGGCTTGGCCTTGTCCAACCTGGCCTGGCCCATCTAGACCAGGTCGGATTGGTCTGGCCAGCCTGCAGGATATAAAGCTAGTGATAAGAGTGGTCTTTCGGCTTACCGGAGTTGTGATCATGGTGATGATCATTAGGATTGTTCTCCATGCATTTAAGTAAATACTTGAAAGTCTCGACCTCGCAAGGGATAGTGAGCGCGCCGCTTTGATCAAACCCAAACTCTTCCTCTGCTTTCTCAAGCAACACCTTGAACAGAGAATGGCTGAGATAGCTTGTTGGTACAATAAACCTCCTTAGCTCTGGTCCAATATAAACAGCTAGATAGCCTTTAGGAACATCATGAGGTGGCTCAGGGCTTTGAGAGTTTTCCTCATCAGAGTCACAATTCTTGACAGTTAATAGCCTCTTGTTGATTGCCGGAGAAATCATTGTGGCAGCTTGCTTTCCAGCTGCCACTGGAGGAGGCACATCTGACTTTGGTCCTATTGTAACAGTTTGCCATTTCTGCACAATCTCTTTTAGCCTCACGATCTGCCTTATTCCGATCAACTTCGCTGCGTTGTTTTCATCCATCTGCCTAATATTATATGAAACCGCAATTTTAATTTTTTTTGTTAATGAGAAATCAAATGTCTCATAAGATCTTCTTCTTCTTCTTTTCTTACCTCCTAGCTGCGTTTACAATATCACAAATTGTTAGTTTATTTATTTTTTTACTAAATTGCATCAAAATAAAGGGAAAAAAAAACCACATTACATTGCAAAATAAAAAAAATAAAAGCATCAACACAAAAACAGGGGACCCACGGCCACACGAAAGCAGATCCTAAAGCTGTCTTTTTCGAAGGAATATTTTCTCAGATTCATTGAAAATCTCAAGAACATTAACCTACAAATTTTATATAAATTCGCTCACTTTTCCTGATTTCTCTGTAGAAACAGCAAATCCGTACAGAAAATGAATCCAGATTAGATCCGGATCCGCTAAATAATAATTCTCATATTTGTTTATTTAAAACAAAAAATCCAGAAATCAAAACCAATCCCTGAAATTTATCTTTTCTTACATGCAATTGTGAAAATTACATTATGAAAATGTATAAAGATACCTGAAGAGTAAATCGAATTGAAGTTCTCTTAGCTATGGAATCAATGAGGAACACCGTGAGCTAGAAAAATACAGAGGAAGGAGTTCTTGAAGGTTTTTGTTTTCTTCTTTGCTTTGTTCTTCTTTTTAAGGTTTTTTCTGTTGGAAGAATGGGAGCTCAAACGATAATGAGGAAGAGATGTTTTCAAGTAATGAAAAAAAAAAACTAAAGAAAAAATATTAAAACTAAAACATTAATAGAATCTAAATTTTTTGGTGGGGGCAAAAACGAATAGAGAAGCGGATTTTGGGAGATCAGAGAAATTGGGAATTGGCTTTTTTGGATTTATAGTTTCGATTTCAATGATTCTCGTAAAAACAACACATGAAAAAAATAAAAATAAAAACTTTTTTTTGGTTGGCTTTACCGTCACTTTCGCCTTTTGAGGTTCTTCTGTTTTCTCACGTTCTTAACGCATAAAGTTAGTTTTATTACAAAACGACCCCGTTACTCTTTATTTGTTTTGCTAATTATGTGATATTATACTTAATGAAGGTAGTTGATTCAGGTTCTAAACTTAGATGTTCACTGGATTGTCTAAAGAAGTTATCAAAAATATTAATATAAATTGTGTAATAGATGATTGGTTGGATTGTAATTTTAAATTAATTTTTGAAGAATAAGCTTATACATTTTTATATATTTTTTATAGTAAAAAAAAAAAAAACATATCCTCTTAAAAGTATAGAAATAGCTTTTTACGAGAAAAAATAATGTAAGAGTTGCAAATAATACAGGACTCGCAAAAGAATTTTAAAATCTAATTAGAAAACGAAAGTTACAAAAGTGTTTTAAGGGTTGTATGTATATATTGATCTATAATTAAGCCTGGATTGTTAGTGTAAAATGTAAATAGCTACAATAATATGCGGAGGGTTATGGATGAATCTTGCGATATCTTTTCACATGCGCTCTTTTGATTAATATTTTATTGGATTACGTACAGCTTTTTAAATCTGTTTAAATTGACCGTCAAAATATAGACCGTCAGGATTGTTATGATAACTTTGTGTGTAATTAGATGGAATAGTTTGAAGAAGAAGAAGAAGAAGAAGAAGTTCAATACGCAAAAGAAAGAAAGGAAGAAAAATAAATCACTTTCAGTAAAACTTTCTCACGCAAAATGAAAGAAGAAGATCAATACGATAGAACGAGAGTTGTGACAATGACGATGACAAGTAGCCAATTTAACCGTGACCACAAAACAAGTAGCTAGCCAAGACCAATGGTCCATTGGCGTCCGTATCTGTCCTTCCTCGTTTTTCTAGGAGACTTTTTCCAGTTTTGAGTTTAGAAGAAACTATATCTTATTTTATCCAAAGAGAAAACTCAGTCCAGAATCTGTTTTGGCAAAAGAGTATTACCTTTCTTTTCAAAGCTAGAAAGACCAATACGTTTGCAAAGCCGGTCCCGAGAGCTGAGGTCATGCAGAGCAAAGCTATAATTTGTTTTCAAAATTAAAAAATTTAGTAAAGAAAACGACACATTTTGGAAAAGTTATAAAAAATTGGCTTATTTTCTTGATGTGAGTGTTTGTCTTTGAGTAGAAGAAAGTCAATTTTGGCTCAAGAAAAGACTAAGTGTTTTAAACACTCAGAGGTTTTGCATTAACAAGGAATCAAGAAGGCTTTAAGTCGTAAGCACAAGAAGATCCAGTCCAGGCACGTTACACACGCATGCTAGTTTCTTTAAACGTTTAAATCGATCAAGTAAATAACTCACTCTGTTTCTACTTGAAATGGAAATGGTGCAGGCTGTGGTTTTGGTCGGCTGCAGCGTGGCCTTAGGAGAGTTCCAAGACTCACTTAATGCATTTTCTAAAAGCTTGTATGTTGATTGATATAAACAAAGCGATTCTAGTTGATTTCGGGTATCAGTCTCGGCATGAGTAGGGTTCAAGTTATCGAACCCGAACACATTAAATTCTCTCTGTGCAAAGTTAGTTTTATGTTTTTCTTCAAAAGTCATTAACTTACAATCTTCAAATCCGAGTATCGTGAGAGACAAAAAGAGAGTTACGAAAAGAAGTAAATAACAAAGAGTGCATTTTGATATTCATAACCCAACACTCATGTAAATTACGACCTTTAATTATTTTTAATAGGGTTCGGATTCGGATCGGTTCGGGTCGGAACGGGTCGAAAATTTTGGTTTCCGGTTATTTTGGTTTTTGGATTTGTGTGCCAAACTAAACCGAATAAAATTTTGGTTCGGTTTGGTTCGGAAATCGGTTCGTTCGGTTCGTTTTTTGTTTTTGAAGTTCGGTTTATTTGTTTAATTTTCAGTTATTTTTTCGGTTTTTTTTGTTTTTTTTTGTTTTTTCGGTTCGGTTTTTTTGTTATTTTTGTTATTTTGGTTTTTTTTTGTTTTTTTTGGTTTTTTTTTCTTTTTTTAAAAACCGATCGGTTATCGGTTCGGTTACCGAATTGAAATTTTTTATGTCGATCGGTTATCTAAACATAATTTGGTTCGGTTCAAAAAATTTCGATTTGGTTCGGTTTGGTAATTTTGGTTCGGTTTATATTCTCAGTCAATGTTATATTTAAAAAAAGTATGTTATGATTTAGTTATATTTTAAAAAATTTGAGGTGTACAAACATCTTACAACTAGTATTGTTACATCGGACATGTAATCTGTCACAATCGTTATCAGGAAAAAAAAAAAAAAAAGAGTCGTGTAATAAATACTTTCAATGAATAGGTTTGTAAGTGTGATAAGTGATAAATATGGATTATTAAATGATTGGAATAAGTATTAGGCTATGCGCATCTTCCTGAAAACGAAGCATCTTCATTCTCGATTCTCAGCATCTATGAAATATTCATACATCCACTTGACATCATCCAACGGCTAAGCTTTCCTCTCTCTTCCCACACAATCCATCCATCAATTTGCTCTTCATCCGACGGTTCAGATTTCATCTCCCATTCTCTCTCCTTACTCCTTTATATAACCACTCTGTTTCATTCACCTCTTTGCAAATCAGAGCCTCGTCCGATTTCAAAAGACAAAAATCAATTTGCAACCTGAGAAGACGGAAATGGCGACTTTTGATTCTCCTTTAGAGGCGTTGGCTTTCGAATACGCTAGCTTCGGTGTTTTCGCAGTCGTCAACAACGTTTGGACATGGATCGCCGTCGTGACAGCCGCCGTTAGTTTCTGGAGGATCAGAGTCACAAGCATCGGCGACGCCCATGGATGTGGTGGTTTGTTAAAGGAATTAACTGACTCAAAAGCTGAACATGAGCCATGTCATCTCGAACCGCAATCAATGGCCGGTCCAGTGGAAGAAACGGCGGCTCGAATGGAGGTTGCGAAGCCGTTGATGTGCGATAACGGAGTCACGAAAGGGAAACTAACGATGTACTACGTGGCAGACGTCGTTGACAGAGAGAGGTCTCTAGACGGAGAGTTAACGGCCGTCAGTAACGGAGGAAGTTTGGGTAGTTGTGGGGAGTGGTGGGAGAAATGGGAAAAAGTGGTGAGGATGAGAAACGGCGATGACGGTTGGTACCGTTACGTGGATTTAACGGTGATTAACGGAAACGTAGTAAGGTTATGGGATGATAACGGAATCTGTAACGGTGGCAGGTTTCTAATTTAGAGAGTATATGTTCAAATTAGTTTGAAAAATTTAGCTTCATGGTTTTTTTTTTTTTTTTTTTTTTTTTTAAGTTTATTAAANATTAAGGTGTAACTTGAAACTAATTGTTATACAACTTTTACACAAAAGACCAGAACTTAGCAACGCTCTAATATGAAGAATATAAAAATATATCCAATTATCGTTGAATTTTTTTTTGTGACATCTAATGGCCAACTATTTAGACGCAAGTAGGTTCACTTGTTAGGCATATCCAAAGCTTAGCTATATGCATGTCCTTTTCAGGCCGGTCAAAACTTGAAATTCCGGCATTTTGTAATTGTGACCGGACTTAAAATGATTAGTTTTTGTCTCCTTAAACATTTTTTATTAATGTAAAGTACATTCATAGCCGCCGGAAGAAACTATATTTCCAAGAAACTAAGAGCATCTCCATTGAGAGTATCTCAAGTAGGGGTTCTCAATATACATATATGTGTAAGTAATTATGGGTATCTCAAAATGATGAGAAACCCACTCCAAAGTATCTCAAAGTTTCTCATTTGAGATATTTTGGAGTGAGTTTCTCATCATTTTGAGATACCCATAATTAAATAATAATACTTTTATATAATTACACATATAATTATATTGAGAACCCCTCTTTGAAATACTCCCCAATGGAGATGCTCTAAGCCCAAAAGGGAGTCTTTGTCCAAAAGAAAGAATTTTTGTTCAAAAAAAGAGTCTTAAACTGAAAAACGACAACAGATAAAAGACAAACAGAGAGGATTAACCTACGAGGCTAAATGTGCGATCAAACTCCATGAAGGCAGAAAGCTTCGAATCGGCAAGGGTTTTTTTTACTGACCTCCCCAACTAAATCCTCCCATGATGATTAAGTCTACCTCACTTCAAAAAAAAACCGGTGACAAAAATCTGAACCTAAAACCAAGGAGGCAAAAACGGACTCCCAAAAAGAACGGAGAAAGGCGGAGACGAACACACAATATAGCCGACTAGGGACCGCCGCAACGATGCCTCACTGAAGATGAATCTCGAACAAACCCAAACTGTAGAAACAAAGAGCCAAAAACCTCGAAACAGAAAGCCGCAAGCCAAATGGAGCGACTAGAGAACGATCCCGACGAGATCCACTGAAACAACCTCCCAAACAGAGAAATGAAAAAATACCCTAAGCGCATCTGAGAACCCACATAGTCAAAAACGTGAGACCACATAACTTAAGCTAAAAAAACAACCATAAGGTCTAACCCAACTGATCAAATCTACACACTGAACTGCCACCTACACCACAAAATCCGAAGCAACCAAACCAGAACCCAACCCCCAAGAGAAGATCCCACCAGAACCAGGTAAAAAAACTCAGAAAAAGCTTACCAGAAAGGATTTCAGGCCTTACTAAAATTTCACCCATGTTAAGGAATGAGAACGATCCGACAGCTGGGCTCGAGAGAGAAAGACGAAACTGGCAAGAGGACGAACTCGAGGTGGACGCTGGAGATTGACTTTGAACGGAGCAACCAGAGAGAACAAAAAATCAATCAGAAGAGAAAACCGGACAGAACAAACCGATAAAAACATAATAGAAACGAGAAAAGGAGGACTGACGCCGCCTCATAGAGCCGACGGCCGCCGGTCCCAAACGGATCTTGAGTGTAAAGGTCGGTGGCGGCGAGTAAGGGATGTAGAAATGATTAGTTAGATATGTATATATAAATATACTTTGCTCCTTTTCCATTTTCTAACGTTGAAGTACTTACACCAATCAGACATTCAAACTAATTTTGTATTGTGAATATATCTTGACTTGTTCAATTAGAATACAAATGATCACGTCTATCAAATCGAGTACTACCTCCAAGCTGACAACTCATGTTCCAATTCATATAATTTAGGTTGTTGGTTAAAAAACAAGACGAAAAAGAAATTGTAATCAATATACCATACGAATCTCTCTTGCAAGCTAACAATTATTTCCCGAGTGAGTCTCCTTACGATAAGAAAATAGAAACAATAATTCTAGTCTCTCTCGATGTCAAAAAAGTTATAGTCCCTCTCACCTACTTTGTTTTTTAGCATGTTTATCTTTTGGCTTTGATAAAATATGTTGTCAAGACTATATTTCACACATTAATTAGTCTCGATGTACGAGCAGGTTTTGGCTTTACTAAAACAGGTTGTTAGGGCTATGTTTTCACACATTAGTTATGATGTATAAGTGGATCTGAAAAAGAACATACGGAGATAGGACATTTTCTATTAAGTGGGCATCATAGTTTGAGTTATTAGAGGCAACACTTGACTTGAGCATAGTTTGATGTTATTTGATTTACCAATTGAATGTTGGTTAGATCAGAATATGATATTTGAATAATTTTATTTCATATATTATTTTTTATAAAGTTGAACGTAATATTCTAAAATGGCACAAAGAGTCGAGCAAAATAAATGGCTGATAAAGATTTTGTCTCTGAACCTCTTTTGTCAGTTCATAAGCGTGGGTCCAGTTTTCTGAAACCTTTTTCAATATTATTGGGCATTGGTGAGTGGTGACCCGTCCATCAATAATTTCATAAATTTTTGTTATTTTTCGTTATGGTTATGTTAATAATATACAAAGTATGCACTGGACAGTCTTCTTTTGTCGCTAGACTCGCTATACATTGCGGTGCATTCAATTTTACATATTTCCCCCATAATGGAAAAGGTTTAACATTCACTGATTTACCCCTATCTTCTTCACGTACCCACGTAACATAATTGAAATATCTGAGGGTAATTTAGTAATAAAACAATTGTTCCAAGGACCTACGACTTTAAATTCTTTACCCACCACTTTCCTTTTTCCATTACAAAGATAACCCTAGTTTTGTCTCTCACTATACTTTGTTTCAGTCGAGAGAAAAATGGCTCTTCCGCAGAACCTACTCATCACCGTCATTGTCGCCACCGTCATTGTAACTGTCACTGGACACGAAGATATCGTACATTCCTCATGTCTCCACGCGAGCTACCCATCACTATGCGTCCGTACGCTCTCAACTTACTCCGGTCCGACTATCACTAACACCCGCCAGCTAGCTCAAGCCGCTGTCAAAATCAGCCTTTCCCACGCGCAAACCGCCGCAAGAAAACTCACGTCGGTGAGAGACTCGGTGGGGAAAAAACGCGAGAAGGCGGCGCTTGTTGACTGCGTAGAGATGATTGGAGACTCGATGGACGAGCTTAGCCGTACGCTCGGCGTTTTGAAGCACCTCCATGTTTCAGCGAAGGAGTTCCGGTGGCAAATGAGCAATGCACAGACGTGGGCAAGCGCGGCATTGACAGATGATGACACGTGTCTCGATGGGTTTCAAGGGATCGACGGTGAGGTTAAAACGGAGGTGAAACAGTGGATGACGAAAGTGGCGAGGGTTACGAGCAACGCGCTTTACATGATTAACCAGCTAGATGGGACACGTGGCAAGCCCCACATTGTACATCCTTGATGTTATTGCGTTTCTACCATATCGTTCTAATGGACGGTCCTGATCGTGTGTTTGTTTTCCTACTCCTTTTTATTAATTGTGAAATTGTCTCTACTATATAAAGAAAATAGTTTTTTTTTTTTTTTTTTTTTNATGTCTTTTTCAATAGTTTTGATAATGTTAAATTAAATAAATGTTTTTAGTCCGAATATATGTCACTATGGATCCGTTGGGATTCGATTGTGAGATAGACTTGTAACTCTCGTCATGTGATTTTGTATTGATATGAAACTGAAATTAAGCTTACGAGTGATGATGTATAAGGGGGTCGGTTCAGTATTATCGTGGTACATAGAGTTAACTCTATGTAAAAATAAAATATTTGATAAATTGATTTTGATCAAATGGTTAAATCTACATTTACATTTAGGAAAATCGCATAAAAAACTTTCAAAGTGGCTGCCACTGACACTTTAAACCTTCAAAGTTTTTCATTATCACTTTAAACATCCAAAATGACTATTTTGCTAACTTAAACCTTTAATCTGGCTGCGTGTTTACGCGCCGCAATTTTTTTAACGGAAAACTTAACACCGTTAAAAAAAATCCATTTTTTAATTTTTTTTTTTTTAAAAATTATAAAAAATTCAGAAAAACTTAAAAAAATTCCAAAAAATCAAAATAAATTCAGAAAATTATTATAAAAATTCATAATTCCTATTAAAAAAAATAATCGATCAATTTAATTATAAGACTAAAAATATTATAAAAACTATAAATGTGTTAAAAATTAACACTATAATTTTTTAATAATCAATTATAATTGTTTTTAAATTATAAATGTATTAATATTATAAAATTTATTTATAAAAAGTTATAAATGTGTTAAAATTATAAAAATCTTCTAAAAATTCATTTATACTGTAGAAAATTCAATAAATTATGTTAAAACACAAAAATAAATTTATATTGTATATAATACATCCAAAACTTAATTCAATAACATCTTCTAAGAGTGTCAATATTCTAGATAATGACTCAAAATTTGGATTTTCTATATTTTTAATGTTTTCATAAATTTTAAGTCCAAATCATGTTTAAAAAAGTTAAGAAAATCTATAATTTGTATTTTTTAAGATAATTATAAGTCAAAAATATAAGCGTTTTATAAGTTAAAAATATGTCATATTAGAACTAAAACTCAAAAAGTGTAGTTCTGAGACTCTTTTCAAACACTTAGAAGGATAAAAATGGCATATATTAGACTTGAAACTTGAATATAAGCAACCACGTAGACTTAATTAACTATTAAACCTACATATACTTATTTGTGGTCATTATATATTTTTTCACTTGAATATTACAAAATTAGTGTTCTCTTTTGACAATATATTTATAATTTATACATTTAACACATTTAAAAATTTAACAAAATTATAATTGATTATTAACATTTTTATAGTGTTATTTTAACACATTTAATAGTTTTTATAATATNATTTATAATATTTATAGTTTTTAATTAAATTCATCAATTATTTTATTTTTTATAGGAATTTTGAATTTTCATAATAATTTTCTGAATTTTTTGTGATTTTTTGGAATTTTTAAAAGTTTTTTTTGGAATTTTTTAATAATTTTAAAAAAAAAATATTAAAAAATGAATTTTTTTTAACGGTGTTAAGTTTTCCATTAAAAAAATTGCGGCACGTAAACACGCAGCCACATTGAAGGTTTAATTTAGCAAAATAGTCACTTTAGATGTTTAAAGTGATAGTGAAAAACTTTGAAGGTTTAAAGTGTTAGTGGCAGCCACTT
>OVBE01013335.1:0-12781 GCA_900406425.1 Iberis pinnata
AGAGTTAACCTAATCTGGCTTAGCACTTGCACCAGGATTTGTATGTGTTCTATTGCTTGCTGTCCTTTCCCTTCGTTTGGGTTTTGTATCCATAGAACCCATCCTGCAATGCAGAACATAAACAAACAAAATAGGGTAAACAAAACCTTNAGCTATGCCAAATCAAGCAGTTCTAATTAGAGAACTTACATTGTTACAAGACAAAGAAGGGAAAAAGAATAAAATTGGAAGTTAACAAATACCCTTTGGTGGTTGCATAGGATAAGTAGGAGGGAATCAAATTGCTTATAAGTTAATTTATTTCAACCTCATAAACTTATACAACCGATCAAACATTTTAGATAAAAAAATACTATATTCAAATTTTAGAATTACATGAATGAAAATAACATAGTCAATCAAGAAAAGCATAAAAAGCAGCAATAAATGGAGTAAAGACTTTTCCAAGTTGTGGGTGAGTCATATCCGCACCAAAGAAAAATGTCGGACAGTCAGTAATATTGGGAAAAATCAACAGTGGGAGATTCACGAAGGATTAGTAAAAAAGAAAAGAATCGGCAATTCACGAAGCGTCTTCACAAGTGAATCGCCTGAGTTTACTTATCGGGTTTGTTACAAAGACACAAGCAGATGATATTAGGTCACTAACTTCCAATCTTTGTAACAATTACCATTTGGTGGTTGCATAGGATAAGCAGGAGGGGAAAATAAAAGAGAAAAACCTGAGATAGATTATGAGAGATTGAGAAGTTGTTTCATGATAATATATAGTTGACCTCATAGTTCACCTCTTCTGGCTTAGCACTTGCACCAAAATTTGTACGTTTTCTATTGCTCGCTATTCTTTTCCTTCGTTTTGGTTTCGTATCCATAGAACCCATCCTGCAACGCAGAACATAAAGAAACAAAATAGAGTAAACAAAACCTTCATTTGAACAGGATATTCTCAAGTTCAGCTATGCCAAATCAAGCAGTTATAATTAGAGAACTTACATTGTTGAACAACCACAAGAGACCATGATAGTAGAGCATAAAGCAAACCCAATGTCCTTACAATTCATAGACACTTTGCTTATTTTCACCAGCAACATCCAGTCCTAAATAAGACTCACCAAATCGACGGATCAAGGCATTGAAAAACTCAGTCGGAGAAACATCATGAACTGTTTGGATTTCACAGAAGAAACCAATGTATTTGATAAATCCCGAAGCGCTTCTGCATCGGCAATTTTCTCTCTTTGTTTTTGAACTGCGGCCAAAATAGCAATATCACCAAAAAAAGTTAATATATGAAACGGTTGAGTTACATCAAGCTGATTGTTCTTTATAGAAATGTGTTTTTTTCGTATCTACTTTTACGACTTAGTTATTTTTCCTGTACGTTTGAGTTAAGTTTAAGACTTTACGTTATATAAACAAACTGCTATGTACTCCTAAAAGTATTAGTCAAAAAAAGAAAAGAATCGGCAACTCACGAAGCGTCTTTACAAGTGAATCGCCTGAGCTTGCTTGTCGGATTTGTTGCAAAGACACAAGCAGATGATCTTAGGTCATCAACTTCCAATCTTTGAAACAAATACCATCTGGTGGTTTCATAGGATAAACATGAAGGAATCTAATTGCATGCGTACTGTTTCTGAGAAAAAAGGAAATCGTAAGAGATTGATTCCATGCTTACTATTTGAGAGGAATATCAAAAACGTCAGAGAGAAAGGGGAAGAGAAGAGAGAAAAACCTGAGATAGATAAGGAGAGGTTGAGAAGTTGTTTGCAGATAAATCGAGAAACAAAGAAATAAATAGAGAGATAATGGACACTTCAAATACACATAATTTTTATTATAAAAAATAGAAGAGTCATGATTTTTCGTATTCCTGCATCATTACACGCCTCATAAAATCACATTATCCGCGGCAGAGAGAGAGACTGACTTTATCGTCCCGTCATAGCTGCCTAATACTATGACATAAAAAATGACATATAATAAGCAAAGGGTTTGACCTCCAAAACGTATTATCCCATCATAGATGCATAGTAAGACATCATTTGTCTCGGTTATAACAATTATCATTCGGCTAGGTTATTATTATTATTTTATAATAAACGAAATGGTTAAGTTATTTTTAATGAGTGCCTGAGTTATAAAATTCAAATACGAAATGGCTGAGTTACATCAAGCTGATTATTCTTTACAGGAAGCTGTGTTTTTTTCGTCTCTACTTTTACGACTTAGTTATTTTTCCAGTACGGATGAGTTATGTTTATGACTAAGTTAAGGTTAAGGATGAGTTATGTTCATTTTATGACTGAGTTTTCTTCGTGGTTATAATGTTTGTGTTACGACTACGAGTGAGTAGTACTGAAATCAGATTGAATGCATACTGTTTGTGCGCATATTAATTAATGTATGTATCCACTTTATAAAATTCCAAGTGCTATTGAGATGTAAGTTGGGAAATAATATACAATGTACTCTAAGTAACTCATTAAGAGTCTTAACTCACTTATATATTTCGTAGTAAACAATACAGAATAAACCCTAAACCCTAAACATTAAATGAGTTAAAGAGAGAACAATTATATATTTTTTTTAATACAAATGATATCTAAGATAAATTTACCGAGGGTAAACGCGGCTACGATGTTTTCTTACACAACTATGATGTGATATTACAGGTGAAATGATGTCTTATTACTATGTTATCGATGTCAAACGCGGCAACGAGGCAAATGATGATTTTAACTTTTTATTTCGAAAGGGGTTTTCGTTTAAATAAATAGTCAAATGTAATCTAACTAACTCTTTTAAGAGTCTAATTAACTCATCAAATGTAATCTAAACCCTAAACACTAAACATTAACTCCTAACTCAATCGTAACTTAGTCATAGCACTGTAAAAATCATAACTTAGTCATATTGTCTGTAACATAACTCTGACATAAGTATAAAACCCCAGTTGTTTATTTAGATAACTCAGATATCATGAAAACAAATTAACTAAGATATTAGTCCTGTATAATAAAAATAACTATTACTGCTTTTCATATCGAGAAATTTTCATAACCGAGGTCAAACTGATAGGGTTTGAGACTTTATGTTACCTCTGGTAGGGTTTGCTTGTAAAATTCACTAATATGTAAACGAATAAAGGTTTGATTGACGTTTTGTCATTTGGAATTTTTAAGTTTATTAGAGGGTTCTCTTTATTGAATAATAAAGGGTTTTTAAAAAAGTTCATTACGATTTCAGTTACCGAGGTAAGAATAACTCAGCCCTTATCAAGTTATCGACTTATAACTCAGTTCTTATTACATTTCAGACGTAGGAATACCTCAGCCCTTATTAAGTTACTGAGTTAAGAATAACTCAGCCCTTAGGAATAACAAATATATTAGTCGTGTAATTCTTGCGTATCCTGTCCAACGAGCAGAGTGATAAGGTTGTGAACTAAATTTTACAATACCGAACCATCCGTTTATTGAGACTAAATACAAATGTAACGACTGACTTATAGGGCTGAACATACAAAAAATACAATTGAGGTAAATCATTAAAAAAACTAGTACTAAAATGATTAATACAAAACTTTAAGTTATTATTTATGAATCAAAAGTAAAACAAGGGATTAAAATGCAAAAAAAGTTGAATCTCTATATTTGGAGATTCACTATTCAAATCACCAAATATAGATATTTATAGTTTCCTTTGGAGCACCCCCATTCTCTATATTTTGAGTTATAGACTCATTTGGAAATACTCTTAGAGCTCGTTACTACATGAAAAGTAAGATGTCTGATGGTTTAGAAAAAAAGTTGTTTAGAACACGTTTAAGTTAAATTTAGTTTACAACATAACAAATAAAAATAAGCTAGATGAACAAAGAACTGTATTTCGTCCCTAAGCCTTTCATGAGCTTCTGAGTTCCTCTTTTCGATGTCCTTCATGTGGTACTCAACTAATGCAAACTACCAATGGATACTTCTTAAGTAACCGCAAAGGCAATGGGAAAATAGTTGTTGGCTGCATATACTACTGAGAGAACAATCTGTGCGTTTTCCACACCGTGTCCAGAAGAACTCATATAGGAGTTATCTGAGGAGAAGTGAAGCAGATTACATGAGTACTAAATGGACCTTGAATCTGTTGCTACCATTTGAACTCCCGCTAAATGTAGACATAAGAATCCCCACATTTATCAGTCGTATTATGCAATAGACCCTGAAAACCATCAAGAAGACTCAGTCGACCTTATTAAAAAAATGAAGAAATGCAATTAGAAAAATTGAAGCCAATATAACAAAACATAGAACGGACATTACCATTTAGAGGATCTATTGGATAAGCGGCCAACATTACAATAACTTTGGATGTTATGGTGCCTCTTTGGTGGTTGCATACGGTAAGCAGGAGGGAAGCGGATTGCATGCGTACTGATTGCGAGCAAACTCAAAATCAAAACAGATAGATTGTATGCAAACTGTTTGTGAGAAATATCGAAAGCGATAGATTAAGATGAGAGAAAGAGGAAGATAAGAGAGAAAGCATGAGATAGATTAAGTGAGAAGCTGCGAGCAGATAAAGAGAAAAACAAAGAAATAAATAGATTAGAGTCATGATTTTTTCGTACTCCTGCCTCTTCAACTTTTTCTCCTCGGTAAAATAATAAGAGTGGGCATAATGTGTGGAAAAAAGGAGTGGGCTTAATGTGAAACTGATTTATGGATTTGAATGTTTTTGTGATACGGCTGAGTTCTAGTTAAAAAAAACAGTTGAGTTATGGTTTGTAAATGGCTAAGTTACAGTTTACCATTGACGAATGGGTTAGAATAATTTTAGTACGACTGAGTTATTGTTAATGTATTTATGGGTTTCTTTTACAGTATGTCTGAGTTATGAAATTTAAAATTATAGTTATGACTGAGTTATATTACTAAATGCTTGGATTTTTTTTCTGTATGTATGAGTAAAGTAATCAGTTTCAAATTTTTGTCCTCAGTAACGTAATAAGCATCATTACACGCCTCGTAACTGCCTAATACTCTGACATAATAGCTGATATAATAAGCATAGGGTTGGACCTTAGAACCATATCATCTCATCATAGCTGCGTAGTATGACACCATTTCCCTCGGTTATTGTACCCCTAAGTTATTGTATATCATTCCGATTGGTTATTATTATTGTTTTATAATAAACGAAAAAATGGCTAAGTTATTTTTATTGAGTGCCTGAGTTATAAAATTCAAAATATACGAAACGGTTGAATTACATCAAGCTGTTTATTCTTTATAGAGAGTTGGGTTATTTTCGTCTCTACTTTTACGACTTAGATATTTTCCTGTACGGATGAGTTTATGTTTACTTAATGACTGAGTTTTCTTCGTGGTTATATAATGTTTATACTACGAGTGAGTAGTATCGAAATCGGATTGAATGCATACTGTTTGTGAGCAATATCGAAATCGAAAGAGAGAGATTTCATGCGTACTGTTCGTGAGGAAAATCGAAAAAAGAGAGATTGTGAATTTGTGAACAAATTAATAGAGCAAACAGAGAAATAAATCGAGAGAGAAAGTGAGTATAAAAATTCAATAGTCACGATTCTTGTGTGTCCCCGCCTCTTAAACTTTTTTTGGCTATAAATTAACGTTTATCCATAGGGTAACTTTCACACTGAAAGTCTATCTAGCTCTCTAAAATATATCCAACTGCAGAATCCTGTATCTCAAGGATATCACCGACACCCGAATCGGAACTAGAGAAGAGAGTCATTCTCAAACTCAGCGACCAGGAGGTATACTTTGTCTTTTTTTACCCATATTTTTAATAAAAAAATAAAAGTTGGTCTAATTCTTTTACTTCAGTACTAAGAGAATATTTTCTACAAATGTTAATCAGGGAATCCAAGATAAATTTAGTTTATGTGTTCATACACGTCTCAATAAACTGATGGTTCGGTAATGCAAAATTAAGTTCACAACCTTATCACTCTTTTTGTTGGATAGGATACACGAGAACTAAAATTGGTCATTCAACAAACAATTGATGAATGCATTGAATAGCATACGCCGAACCCAACCTATTCTTCTCCCTGCAGGTTGTCCTTACCAAGTCGGAATGATCAAAACGGTAACCTGATAAATCATGGCTTCCTCGAAATCTTTGAGGTGGAGATAGATCTCTCCAAGAGACTGACAAGTAGGTAAATAAATAAAGAGAAACATAAAGAAACAGAGAAATAAATAGAAAAATAAATAGAAGTTTTCTTGTAGCAAATAGGTTTAAGATAGGAGAGTCTTTTACATTGGAGTTTGTAAGAAGAGAAGGTTCAACACCAATGCTCAAGCTCTGCTCAAGGGACAAGGTCAAGATAGAACAAGCACCAATTGATTTATGTTAGAACACAATAATAGCAAAGCTCTTGTCTCCTTTTGGACAAGTTTAAACTTGTGAAAAGAATCAACTTTTAATCCATTTTCTAAGCAGAACTTTCTCCAACCACCTGTAATATAAGCCACAACACTTGGTCTGTTGTATTTCATACAAGAAGTCCATAATTGTTCTTGGTTTCTTCTTTGATGGAATGTTTTCATAATCTGATTCATCGTTCCATGGATTATCTTCATTAAAGATTTCTGAGGCCATGGGGATTTTAAATTTTCAAATTCTATTTGATTTCTACATTCTATAACTAACCCATTTATAAGTCTTGTCCTTTGTTCTTTTTATTTTAATTTTTCAATACTCATTAATTACTATTGTGCATGCATATTTCTCCTTGAAACCATAATAACATTCATAGTTACCAATAAAAAAAAAGTAATTAAATCAAATTCAAAGTCTCAACTAAATTTATCTTGTATTTATGTTTCTAAGTCAGTTGTAACTTGTGTTTATAAGTCACCCGTTATTTGTGTTTATAAGTCAACTGTTACTTGTGTTTATAAGTCAACCGTTACTTGTGTTTATAAGTCAGCTGTTACTTGTGTTACAAGTCAGCTATAACTTGTGTGTGTAAGTTAGCCGTTACTTGTGTTTATAAGTCAGTCGTTACTTGTGTTTGTAAGTCATCCATAACTTGTGTTTATAAGAAATAGGGTGTTGAAGTGTTTCAACCATTGTAGATAAGATAGTCTAAGTTTTATGATGTTATATAATTATGAATAAAATTATCGGCAATATTGCAATATACAAATTTTTAATACTTCAAATATGGAGAATGCCTTTGGAGAGAAAACCATGATTCTCCAAATTTAGAGATCATCATTCACTAAATCTAGAGAGACACTTTGGACATGCTCTAATAGGGGTGCTCCAAAGGAAACTCTAATTCACTAAATTCAAGTTTCTTAATGATATGATCCTCCCTTGATGATTGATGCTTTGAAGGTGGAGTTTAGGCTGTTTAGAACCGAAACAGTGGCTGGTGGATTGATGAAGTGAAGGTAGATGATTATGGACGTGATAACAACAAAGGGATGGAGATCCTTTGTAGTTTGGATAGAGGATTCAAGGATATCACACACAAGAACCAGATAAGCCTTGAGAACACTCTATAAGGGGTTTGCTTTGGAATCACTCCTTAGCAGAATCTGAATCACTCAAAAAATTAGAGAATCACTCTTTTTGTCTAAAACTTGCTTAATGATAAAAGTTGCATGGTTCTTACATATAAACACTAAGAAATGAATCTTAGACTTCTAAACCTCTTAAAGACAAGATATTAAAAGCAAAATTTTGACAGATTTGAAATTAAAAGAAAAGGCTCCTCCTTAGCTGTCTTTGTCTTGTCTTCATGATCAAACAATTGAGAAATTACGTAGTGAACCGATTGCCTCATTAAAAACCAAACTTGGAAAACCCATTGGGACAAAACCAAGTATGGGAAAAAGAATACCATTGGAAACAATAACCCAATTGTTGATCATTGGTTTGGATGCATAAGATAGTTGTGTGTATCACATCCAAACCAGAGTCATTGGAAGGGTTCCAAGAATGACTCAAAAGTAATGAGATAGTTCCAGCAAGCTTCTTGGTCCTAGCTCTTGTCATCACTCCTTGTTGAATCTCCATAGCATCCTCTGGTTCAAGCAATGCATCCTCAGCTTCAAGCATTGTTTCCTTAGCTCCTTAAGTGTTGCTCCTTAGATTCACATCATCCTCTCCCTCTTGAAAAGGATTTGACTTCAAATCGAACTGATCTACAACATAAGGAATAATATCAGCAACATTAAAGCTATTACTCACTTGGTACTTACCTTGAAGATCCAACTTGTAGGAATTGTCATTGATCTTGTGTATGATCTCAAAAAGACCATCAATCCTTGGAATGAGCTTTGATTTCCTTTATACTGGAAATCTCTACTTTCTCAAATGTAACCAAACAAGGTCTCCTTCCTTGAACTCCATTTGATGCTTTCCCTTGTTTGCTTGCTTAGCATACTGCTTGGTTTTTGCCTCAATATTTAGCCTTGCCTTTTCATGTATCTTCTTGATTATTTCAACCTTCTTCCTTCCATCTGTATTTACTCTTTCACTCAAAGGTAAAGGCATTGAATCCAATGGAGATAAAGGATTAAAACCATAGACAATCTCAAAAGGTGAATATCTAGTGGCAGAATGCACAACATAGTTATAGGCAAAATCTACATGCGGAAAACAATCTTCCCAACTCTTTAAATTCCTCTTAATCAATGCCCTAACTAAAGTAGACAAATTTCTATTCACTACTTGGGTTTGACCATCAATTTGAGGGTGACAAGTTGTAGAAAATAACAATTTGGTGCCTAACTTACCCCATAATATTTTCCAAAAGTAGCTAAGGAACTTAGTATCTCTATATGAAACTATAGTCCTAGGCATTCCATGTAGTCTAACTACGTCCTTAAATAACAGATTTGCAACATTCACAACATCATCAGTTTTATGACAAGTAATGAAATGAGCCATCTTTGAAAACCTATCAAAAACCACAAATATAGAATCCTTACCTGTCCTTGTTCCTGGTAAACCAACAACAAAGTCCATAGATATGTCATTCCAAGGATGAGCAGGAATAGGTAAATGAGTGTACAAACCGTGTGGTTGGACTTTAGATTTGGCTTGCTTACAATTTATGCATATGCTGCAAATTATTTCCACATTTGTTCTCATATGCGGCCAAAAGAAGTGGTCCAACAAAGTGTCCCATTAGTCCTCCTCCATGTGCTTCCCTAGTAAACAACTCCCTTAAAGAACAGTTAGGTATACATAGTTTCTTTTCATTGAATAAGAAACCGTCATGTCTATAAAAACTACCAGAAGCAAACTTCTCACACTTTTTAAACACATCTGTAAAATCAGGATCATCAGCATATAAATCTTTGATTTGGTCAAATCCTAATAATCTAGCATCAAGGGAAGAGAGTACGGTATACCTCCTTGACAATGCATCAGCAACTACATTGTCTTTACCTTTCTTATATTTGATGACGTAGGGGAATGATTCAATGAACTCAACCCACCTAGCATGTCTCTTGTTAATCTTATCTTGACCCTTTAAATGCTTAAGAGATTCATGATCAGTGTGAATCACAAACTATTTAGGCCACAAGTAATGCTGCCATGTTTGCAATGATCTAACAAGTGCATACAACTCCTTATCATAAGTTGGATAGTTGAGAGTAGATCCTCCAAGTTTCTCACTGAAAAAGGCTAAAGGCTTTTTATCTTGCATCAACACGGCTCCAATTCCTATACCTGAGGCATCACACTCAATCTCAAAAGTTTTTAGAAAATCAGTCAATATCAATAAGGGTGCATGAGTTAATTTATCCTTTAAAGTCTGAAACGCATCTTATTGAGGTGACTCCCATTTGAATCCCACATCCTTCTTGATAACTTCGGTTAGAGGGGCTGCTATAGTGCTAAAATCGTTGACAAACCTCCTGTAGAATCCAACTAATCCATGGAAGCTTCTTACATCACCTACAGATTTTGGGGTTGGCCAATCTTTGATAGCTTTCACTTTTTCCTCATCTACTTGCACTCCATTTGCTCCTACAATAAAACCCAAGAACACCACATTATCTGTTCGAAATGTGCATTTCTTAAAGTTAGCATAGAGTTTTTCTTTTCTTAGAAATTCTAAAACAAATTTAATTTGACTAGCATGCTCTCCTAAGTTCTTGCTATAAATCACAATATCATCGAAGTAAACTACTACGAATATTCCTATAAACGCCCTAAGAACATGATTCATCAATCTCATAAAAGTGTTAGGAGCATTAGTATGACCAAATCGCATAACCAACCATTCATATAACCCATGTTTTGTCTTGAATGTTGTTTTCCATTCATCTCCTTCTTTCATTCTGATTTGGTGGTATCCACTCTTGAGATTTGGTGGTATCCACTCTTGAGAACATGTTATCCAATCTGGGAATGGGGTGCATGTACTTAATAGTTATATTGTTGATAGCCCTACAATCAACACACATTCTCCATGTGCCATCCTTTTTAGGTACCAACAAGACTGGTACAACACAAGGACTCATGCTTTCAGAAATATGGCCCTTCTTAATTAGCTAATCAACCGGTCTTTGTAGCTCCTTAGTTTCCAAAGGGTTGGTTCTATAGGCTGACCTAATAGGTAGAGTAAATCCAGGGAAAAAATCTATTTGATGCTATATGCCTCGAATAGGAGGCAATCCTGTGGGATTATCTTCTGGAAATACATCACTAAAATCCTGCAAAAGATACTTACGTTCACTTGGAAAAGCCTGTGAGGGATTAGTGAGATTAGTCAAAGCTTTTTTGTAAACAAGCATAAGCATAGGCTGATTAAAATGTATAGTTTTCTTTACCTCACTAGCCTTAACAAATAAATTAGATGGTTTTGAACCATGTTCAACTTGTTCTTTTTTTTGCTTAAGTTGTAGTTGGCCTTTATGTACCTCTTGTGGAGACAAAGGCAATAGAGTGATCTTTTTTTCATTCAGCTCAAAAGTATGCTTGTTGGTATATCCATCACGAATAACCTGCCTATCCGATTGCCATGGTCTTCCTAAAAGAATGTGACCAGCCTCCATAGCTAAGACATCACACAGAATGGTGTCTTCATACTTTCCTATCTTCAAAGGTACAAGAACTTGATGCTTGACTTGCATTTCTCCATTCTCATTTAGCCATTGCAGTTTGTATGATTGAGATGTTTAGTAGTTTTCAAACCCAACTTTTGTACCATAGTAGTACTAGCTACATTTGTACAACTTCCACCATCAATAATCATACTACACAACTTGTTGTGCACCATACACCTAGTATGAACATATTCTCTCTTTTCTCTTATTCTTCTTTCTTATCTTGTAGGCTTAGAGACCTCCCTGTAACAAGTAAACTTCCAGCAGGTGCTTCTTCTTCAAAGTCATCAGAAGAGGACTTAACCTCATGAGTTTCATCTTCGGATTCATACTCACCATTCTCCAGCAGCACCATAACTTTCTTGTTAGTATATTGATAAGCATAATGGCCTATTCCATGACACTTGTAGCATTTGACATCTGTAGATCTAGTAGCATTAGCTACTGCCTTTCCTTTATCTTTAGCAAATGTCGGATTGAACTTGTCATCTACCTTTGTAGTATTACTAGGCTGAACTGGTTTGTTGTAGATAGGTTTACTATCTCTTGAATAGCTTGGTTTATAGTTTCCAGCCCTATAGCTTGATTTTGTAGAAGATCTCCTTTTAATTTGATGTTCAATGAGTACAACCTTGTGCATTGCTTCTTCAAGGTCTTCAAAACGTTGTATCTCCAATTGGTCTTGGATATCTCTGTTTAATCCACCAATAAACCTTGATATACCAGCTTCACGACCTTCCATAATATTAGCTTTGATCAAAAGCTTCTCAAACTCCTGAAAATACTCTTCAACTTTTCTGGAACCTTGGACCAGATTTCTTAGCTTTTGATGAAGCTCCCTTTCATGATGACTAGGTACAAAACTTCTCCTCATTACGTCCTTCATCTCATTCCAAGTAGAGATTGGAAATTCACCAGTTCTTCTTCTAACGGTCACAAGCTGATCCCACCAGCTCAGAGCGTAATCATAAAACTTTGTAGCCGCAACCTTAACTCTTTCAGCCTCGGTGAAATTGTGACAATTGAAAAATAGTTCAATCTTGGTTTCCCAATCAAGATAGGCATCATGATTATAAGTTCCATAGAAAGATGGAATTTTTAGCTTAATAGCTTCAATATTGTTTCTTGGATATCTAGCTCCTGTAGCCCTCCTTCTGCTCATGTGAGTATTGTTTGATGCACTACTCCTTTTCTGCGTTTTTATTTTCTTACTGCTTTTTTTTAGCAGCTCTGCAATGATTACAGACTTCTAGGTCACGCTTTCAACACTTTTTCTGAACCGTTTTTTTATTTTCTAAAGGGAGAGAAAGAAAAGACTCAGACCATACTGAAAGAACTTGTCGGCTTTACAGAACATTGAATAGCAAGGTACCTAATTCTCAGAGTATATCAACAACATAAGCAAGAATAATTCAGATTTTAAATTAAGTCCTATCATGGCAGAGCTAGTATCAATTCATCAATAATTCAAAAGACCAGAACTTTCAGAAACAAATCAATCAAGTAATGGGGTTCCAATCCTAATCTTAGCAATTAGTCTAAGTCAGTAAACTAGAGAAAGTGAAAATCATACCCACACTTGGCTATTTATCATCATTGATTTCGACCATGGTTCCTTCGACTCGATAGACTCAGCTAGATTAAAAACAAAAAATTTGAAG
>OVBE01013336.1:0-12781 GCA_900406425.1 Iberis pinnata
ATTCCCAATAACATTAACAAATATATATGCATCTGTAAATTATTAAACTCATACAATCATATTATATCACCGAGTCATACTCAATAAATTAAATCAATTAATTATATTTACGTGTTCTTCAACATATATCACATATATACGTCTATACTAAATCATATTTAATTTCAATATTATACACTTAGGCTCTGATACCACTGTTGGAATTCGTAACAATTTATAACGCTTTATAAATTCTAATTACAAATTTAACTACCAGGATTCGTGCAAATACTGAAATAAATCTAGAATACAGAGTTTGAATATACCTGGATATTCTGCAGCGGAACAACTAATCGAATTAGTCAAAGGTTTCTGATTACTCCAAGTGTCGTGCCTCTACCGGCATCCACACGCACACAAACTGGATCGAAGACGATATGCTAGTACCTTGAGAGATCAAATCTCTAAAGAGTCATTACAACGAACTATTCATCTCTGCCTCTTTTTCTTATCTAGGGTTTCGTTAAAAATAATTTTTTCTCATACCCTCTCACATCGTCAATGCACAATATATATACATAATGATGTCGCTTAATGTAATGGGCCATGCACTAATTAAGCCCAACATCAAACTAAGTGATTCACAAATGATTGTACGTTAAGGTGTGTGTATATACATATATCAAATATATATAATATATAATCTTATTGGCACAAAATAAATATATATATATATATACTTATATCTTATATAAAATATATATATATATATATATTATATTGTTAAAACCCAATAAGTTATTAATCCAGTTTGCTTAGGTGTGTGACCCTCTAGGATTATATAATATTAGCAATAGATTCATAAACCATATATTATAAGCAGTCTCTAGCAAAACATTATAACCACCTAATATTATATAATTGTCAAATCTTGACACTACAACCTTATCTAGAGTAAGTACAAAAAGATTTCAGGACATTCCCAACAGTGGTATCTTTCTCTCCATATCTCATATATCTAAACATGAATCGCAATGTGGGAGAGTAGGCGCTTCTTTTTTGGAGATTGTGGTTGTAGAAACGTAATGATTTGTGATCAATAGATGAAGGTTATCTACGGAGAGCCTGGACGGGAGCTGCATTACTGAGAATATTTGATATTTTTTATTTGAATGATAATTTTTGGGATTTTTTGGACAATTTAATTATGGATATTTATGTTTTATATGAATATTTAATGTTTCTATAAAATTTTTGAATTATTTTTTAATTTTAAATTTTAGTATTACTTATATAATTTTTTATTATTTTTTTTAAATCCGTCGCTTTTTCGTCGGTAAATTTACCAACAAAATAGCGATAAATTTTTATTAAAAGAACAACATTAAATTTTTTAATCATTTTATAAATAAACCTGTTGCTTTTCTTTTGGTAATTTACCAACAGAAAAGCGATAGACAACTAACGGATTAAAAAAAAACCGACCAAATAGGACATATGGAAAAATAGTCGATTTTCGTCACTTTAAACCAAACATTCTTTGCCCAAGTCTTGATTTGTTGTGAAAGCCAGAGATGGTTGATAGTAAGGTTTTATCGTGTAACACTACTTCAATCCCTATGTACTATCATAGTCATTTCGGTATAATAGGTTATCAATCTAATCCAAAGTGATTAATACGCTAAAACCTATAAGAATCCAATTTAATCTAAGCCATAATATAATTGGTGATTCAAAGTAAACACATTCAATTTAAGCAATTAAACAAAAAGTCAATAAAAAGACATATAAATAAAAGTCAAAAATAATTAAGAAAAGTCAACTAGAAATGGAAGTCCAAATTGAGATTAAAAAAAACTAAGCAAACGGGCAAAGGTAATTGATTCGGATGATCAAGTGACATTCTATGATGCTACTACTCACATTCCAGTGCTAATAATTTGCCTAGAATTGCCTTAATGAGACTAATCCACTCTCGTGACACTAATCCCTCTCTTTATCATGCAACTAACAACAATCTCTTGGATAATTACACAATAAGAGGAAATAATGTCTAATTCATCATAAACCACTAAACTAGCTAAAAACAATCTCTTGGAAAGCGTCATTTAGCAAACAATAGTTGGTTCAAGAATTTCAACGAACACCTTTCGGGCACAATTTACCTATGGTCTAAACTTGAATGACCAAGAAAAATTTAGCATACAAAACATCTATTGATTGAAGATTTAAGCTATTAAACCCCTAAGCATTATATTCAATCACCTTAATCTACCTAACCCATTTGCTTAGAGATGAACTACTCACTAACCATTGATAAATCACAAGTTCTAGTGATGAAAATGTAAAGAATCATGATTAGAAACATAAAATAGAAGAAGATTAACAATTAGAATAAAGATCAAACTTCAAGATAAAACTAATCTTCAAATGTATACAAAGATGTTCTTAAAAACAAAAGAACTTACAACAAACAAAACTTGGTCTCTAAAAATTAGGTCTAAAAGCCTTTATAGTGTCTTTGAAATGCAATTGGTTTAACCCAAAACAATTGGGTTAACCAATTTAACAAGTTAGTTTGGGATAAAAAGGGGTCAACATTTTGACTAAAATTGCCTCGGATCGGTTTGGTTGGAGCGGTCTGCCAAACCGATCCAGGTCTCTGGATTTTTCTAATCCTTGGATCGGTTTTGATCAACTGATCCATGTGACCGGTCTAACTCTCTGAATCCTCCAATTATATGCAACAGTTTGATTCGACCGATCCACACAACCGACCTATCTCCATTCTTGCCTTTTTCTCGAGTCTTTTTGGGTTCCATGATCCATGCTTTTAATTCCTCCACTTCCAAAACCTAAATGAGATAGAATGCATGCAAACTTATCCTTCTCTTGCCCTCAAGCGAACGACAAAGGAAAGTAAGAGAGAGAGGGGTTTGAAAGTGGAAACTTCAAAATCAAAAGTCTAAGCCAAATTATAGTGAGCAAGCATCTCAAACATGATACATCATCAATCCCAAACTAGTATCGCTACTCAACAAATCATTCATGCATTTCCACTATCTACTCTATTACTAAGGGTAAGCGATCTACTTGTCTTGTCCAAGATATCTTCCTACATTCATTTAGTTTAGTGAAGTATGCTCAAATAGTGTTCTTAAGTGTCTTAATTGGTTAGGTCGAATGGGGGTCCAATGCATTAAAAGAAGGTTTTCACACAATCATGGAGTTATCAATCAAAGGGAGTGATTAGAATAGCAAAATAAAAATAAGACAAAAGGCGATGAGGAATACAAGTTTCAACTTCCATTTCTAATTATTATCCAAAAACTTTGCCTTATTCTACCCATTCTTCACATATTCTAACCATTTTTTTTTCAATTTCAAAACTTCTAAAAATTCTTTTTCTTTCTCATCATTTTCACTTTAGGCTTTCAATTTTCTCCTCTATATCCTTCATTCTTTCCCCTATACAATTTCAATATGCACTAGCTCTTTTTTGTATCTTCTATCACATAGGCTATTCTTTTTAATATTTTGCAATTTTCTCTAGCCTTTTCTTTTTATGTAACTTAGAGCTTTTATTTATTAAATCTTATGGATTCTTTTTATTTCACTTTCTAGTCTAGTGGAGGTTTATCATCTTTTATTAACCCAATACTTTCTTTTCTTTTTTATTCCCCAAATTTATAACTTTGAAACATTGACCATAACAATACTTCTACCCTTAGCCCATTGGAATAAGCATTAGGAACAATCTCATGACTAAAGTATAAAACCGTTAAGAACATCCCAAACACTCAAACATTTCCTATCTTAAGAACCCTTCATAATCGCTAGATGGTATCTTCAATCTAGCGCAATGGGAGTTGTCGATTGTCACCCCTTATATTCTTATGTTTTTGCCAAAACAATCACTAAAGAAATAAGGCTTCACAAGTGTTAAGGTTAATTGGGTTCAAAGGTAAAGAGGAAAATCATTTTAAAAATGAGAATGATAGGTTTAGCCACAAGTATTTTGGGTTTTGGGTGACTAAACCATTATAAAAATGATTAATCCTTGAAAACACATTAAGACATTCTTTGCGCCTACTAATTAATTGTTCAAACTTAAGTCTAAATTTTTGTGAAGATAACCTATAGCTAACAAGCTTAGAAGCTAAACCAATAGATTTTCAAACTTCAAGATCCAAGACATGAACTTCAAGACTTTTCTAGACTACTAAAGAGTTCAATCATATCCATCACACTTGAGATGCTAATTCAAAAGGTTAGAACTTAAATTCTACACGGCATTATCATCATTGGCTTTCTATGAAAGCACACCCTAATGCAACCTAAAGAAAATTTCTAAATGAAGCTAATTGCAATTTTTTTTGTTTGAAAGTTTTTGAAAATTTTTGATTTTTATTGCTTTTTGAAAAACTTAATTATTCACAATGCACATGATGCATGAGAACAAAATACAAAAAATAAAATATGAGATGAGATATTGTCTCTCCCCCAAACTTAATTCACATGGTCCCTTGTGTGAAAAAGAGTTCGAAAGAGTAACCAACAAGCCTAAGCGAATGAAATGAATGGATATGTACATGGTGAAGAAGTGGTACCTCAATAATAGTTGAATGTTGGATCATAGTCCTCCTCATCGGAGGAGAACCTTGGTGATTCATTGTCGGACGTGGGATGTTGGTGGGGTTGGCATTCTCCTCCGTCGTCTTGGTCGCCTCAATTCATCTACCGAACCTCATGGTGGGAGCATTGTGGTCCAGCTTGAGCCTTCCCCTCTGTGATAATAATGTCTTCTCCCTGATGGTTCATCCACCACATACATGCCCGAGCGCATATCGTGGTCTTTGGGTTGTTGCGGAAAAGGTTGCTGATCAAAATGAATGTTGGCCCCGCATCCTCTACAAGTCGTTCCTTTGAGGATATGTCAATTTCTTAACTTGCCTCACCAACTTCCTTGTTGTCCGATCCTGAAACATGTTCCAGCGCCTCATCGTTCTTTGCTCAAAACGCATGTCTTGTAACGTTTCACTTTGAGGAGGTGGTAGGTTCATGTTTTAATTCCTAAATCTACACTGCAGAAAACATATCTTTGTAGTATAGTANCAGTCGTTCCTTTGAGGATAATAGATGTCAATTTCTTAACTTGCCTCACCAACTTCCTTGTTGTCCGATCCTTAAACATGTTCCAGCGCCTCATCGTTCTTTGCTCAAAACGCATGTCTTGTAACGTTTCACTTTGAGGAGGTGGTAGGTTCATGTTTTAATTCCTAAATCTACACTGCAGAAAACATATCTTTGTAGTATAGTAAAGGGTCAAATCCCACAAAGACCAGATAGTGCGACTCCCAGTTCTAAAATCGATTCTACCTAAGAAAGAAATAAAAGAAAGATTGTTTTTCGAATGAATGAAAATTAAAGCGAATAATTAAAAGAGAATGTAAACTAATAAAATAAAACGCTAGGTGATAGGGAAGTTCCACAGGTATTCAGGTTTGAAGTTCAGGTTGACAAGCAAAATTAACGAATGAAAATAGTTCTCAACTCAAAAGACGACAATAGACTTATCTCCTCCCGAAGTATTAGATCCCTATGATAGAATTGCTAGAAATAAAGACTAACCTTCTCCCGAAATCTTAGATCTCTAAATTAGACAATTAAATCATGTAGTGATTACATATTCGATATGTTCAAAAGCATCAAAGACAATACTCCCGCAAGCAGAGACACTTATTCATCTAGACTATGTGAGATTAAATAAACCAAATCCCTATGTATTTATTAACCTAAAAGCATGAACTAGGTGATCAAGCTAATTCAAGAAATGATAACAAATCTAGATGAAGAACCTAACAATTTAAATCTATTAAAGTCAAACTCTAACCATCAAAACCTGTTTTCCCTGGAAAATCCCTAAAACCTAACAAAGAGACTACTCAGACATAGCCAAGCAATCAACAATCATCAATAAAGAAAGCATATTGAAAAACCAGATTTAATAAAATAAGAGAGTTCAGAATTCTTCTCCAAATACAGGTGTCATAATTTGTATCTCTCAGAAAAGCTCTCAAAAGTAATGAATTGTAAACTGAATTGTGTTGTGTCTCTCTACCAAAACCCTAAGCCTCAATCTTATATAAAGTTTAAAAAGAATAAAAAGAATATAAATCATAATAAGGAAAACCAACGATAAGTCTTGAGGACGAAAACGTCTTTTTGGAACATTTTAAATAATCTCGAGCATATGGATCGATCTGACGTTCTTCACTTCACAGATCGAACGATCTTAATTTCCGTAACTTTGATAAGCTTATGGATTGATCGATCTCCACATAGATCGATCGATCTACTCCATCACATGTTGCACATGTTTCTTTTGCGAGACATCTTGACAAGTCTTCAGTAAAATCGCCATAACTTTTGATTGCATCAATGGATTAACCTCAAATCACTTTCATATGAAAGGTAACTCACATGGCCAGTTTGAGTTAAAATCTCATCTCATTCCTATCATAGAAACATCTCCAAATTTTGATTAACTTTTGGCTCTTCTGTTGAACTCAGCTTTTGCATTAGTCAAATCACATACATAATGTGCACACATCTAGAAACATGAAAATATTCCAAAAACACAAGGAAAATACTCGAATGATGCCAAATAGCAAGTATAAATACCAACTAAAAAGCATCAAAATTGAGTGATATCAATTCCCCAAGACTTAGATCTTTGCTTGTCCTCAAGTGAAGCAAGACCCAATCAAGAGAAAAGGTTTTGAAACCACACATGAATTCTCAGAATCTCAGCATTCTCAAGCATAAATATCAAAACTTAAAAGACACCGATCCTAGACAACCACTACTCCATGTAACTAAAAACATGTTTCCTACTCTAAATCCAACATCAATCAAACCACCAAGTCATCTCAACCAGCTCATTAAGTTCAATTCAATTGAAATAGATGCATTCTTACCTATGGGGTATCGATTCAATGTGCACAAGCACCTCTTCTATCAAAATTCTCATACCAAATAGAGCACCAATTGACTTCTGGTCCTAACCCTTTTCCCCCTTTCTCACTTCTTTTTTTTTCTTTTTATTACTGCTTTTCTTTTCGTTTCCACATTTCTGCGCTTTTCTTTTCTTTTTACTTTTTAAGTAGATGGCAATTCGCTAGGGTTGACTACGAACTTTTAGGTCACGCTTTCAACCATTTTTCTGAACCATTTTTTTCCGAAGGGGGAGAGAGAGAGAGAGGATCCATATCATATTGAAAGAACTTGTCGGTTTTACAGAACACTGGAGAGCAAGGATATTAGCTTTCAAAGTATCTTACCATCACAAGAGAGAGAAATTGAGTTCAAATTAAGTCATATCATGGAAGAGCTAGCATCAAATCATCAACAATCCAAAAGACTCAAACTATTTGATAATTTGAAACAAAACAATCAACAATTGGGTTCCAATCCTAAACATATCATTTAAATTTAGGCCAATAATCTAAAAAGATCAATATTATATTCATATTAGGTTGGTTATCATCATAGATTATGGTCATTTTTCCTTCAACTTGACTAGACACGACTAATTTAAAAACAAATTTTTTCTTTAGAAAATTTTCACCAATCTGATGAAACATCCAAAAAGATACAAAACATGGTTAATAGCTATACTCCCTCCCCCAGACTTGAATCACACCGTCTCGGTGTGAAAATAAACCCAAGAGAAGGAATAATGACCATAAAATAAATAGATAAAACGAATAGTTCAAAAAAGTTTCAGTACTTACCTGGAACAAGAGATCGGCTGGTTTTTAATACGAAGGATCGATCGATCCATGGACGGATCGATCGATCCATGGACGGAGCGATCGATCCATGGACGGATCGATCGATCCATGGACGAATCGATCGATCTCTGACAACGTGTTAAAGAGATCCATGGGCATGGATCGATCGATCCATAGACGGATCGATCGATCGTTATGTCCGAACAAATTTCCTGAATTTTCCTGAAACATCACTTAAACTCAAAACTAAAAATTAATAGGTTAGTAAACTAAATAGGAATGAATCTAATCAAAAACCAATGAAAAATAAAATTAGTGGGTTGCCTCCCATTCAGCGCTTTATTTAATGTCTATAGCTAGACTTACTTACCTTGTAAGCTAAATCTAATTCAACACCAATAGAGGCAATAGCTCTACCATCCATCTCTAAGATCTGCAGCTTCAGCACTTTATTCATCACTGACTTTTTGGAATATGTTCCCTTGTCTTTAAGATCTTGAGTAAAGGGAATTATAACCTTAGAGAAAGGTTTTGGAAAACCCTTACTCTTCACCCTGTACTCAACCCATTATTCGCTCAATGATTTGGGAATCAAAGTCATATGAGTGTTCTTTTGACTTTTTTCAAATTCCCTTCACCTTTATCCTTGTCTTTTGAAGCTGGTTTTGGAGCATCCTTTTCTTTTCCTTGATTAGTCAAATCCAACTCGACATTCTCATCATTCTTCTTCAAGTTTATCTTACCCTTTTTCTTGATTCTTGGGGTTGAACCCTTTTCAGATTCAGCCAGAGAAATATGTGCCACTTTTACCTCTTTGATCATGATGATCCTTGATGTAGAAATGTAAGGTACTAAGGGATATAGTACGTTTTCTGGATGTTCGTGAGATACATACGCTTCTTGGGAACATGCATCACAGCTCCTACGGATGCTAAGAAAGGTATCCCTATAACTAGTGACCCTTCTGAATTTCCATTTGTGTCAAAGACATGGAAATCAACAGGAACTATGCAATCCCCTACTTGCACAATCACATCAGCCACAAAACCACTTGAAAACACAACATAATTTTTAGCCAATGAAAAAGACATTCCTAAAGGTCTGATAACTTTTAGGCCCAGCTTTTCAGCGACCATCTTTAACATGATGCTAACATTAGCACTAGTGTCACAAAGCGATTCCTTGAAGAGAACTCCTTTAACTTTAACAGGAATTACGAATTCACATGGATCCTCTAACTTCTGAAGTCTTTTTATGAAAGAAATTGTTGAGAAACAACATCATAATACACATGTTCTTCATTAGGAACCTGAGGTCTGTTGGGGCACAAGGTCAGAACTTTTGCAAGTTGTTTCGAAGTTTTTTCAGGTTTCAGAGGTCGATCGATCGAGCCATGAGTGGATTGATCGATCTCTTCATTTTTCGGAAATCAATCCATCAGATCGATCCATAATGGATCGATTGATCATTTTTTTGTAAGTTTCCGGACCGGATGGATCGATCGATCCTCATTGGATTGATCGATCTAAAGTTTATGGGAGTTTCCTTGTTTTTGGATCGATCAATCCCTCCTTCATCGATCGATATGAACCTCTGAATCAGCTCTAGAATTTCGAAAATCTTCAGATTTTGCAGATTCATTTTCCTTTTCTCTAGAATTCAAATTCATCGTCTTGCAATATCCCTTAGGATTATCTTCAACTTTTCCTGGTAGCATACCAGCTTGTCTTTAGACTGCTTTCAAAGTTTGAGCTACTTGCACATCCAGCTTCTTCACATGAGTAGATAACGATTAGAATTTGTTCAATCGTTATACATACCATCCAACTTCGCATTCAAATTCTTCTCAGACTGTTGTTGACTCTCCAAGATCTACTTCAGCATTAACTCCATCTTGTTTTCTTGATGAACCTGAGGTTGAGCTGCTTGTTGGAAACCAGGTTGAGAGGCTTGTTGAAAACCACCTGATTTATGGCCAAATGACTGTCCAGACTTCTGTGCAAAGGTATTTTGAGAGATTACCTTTGTTGTAACCTGGATTGTACCCTTGGTTGTAGAATCCATTGATGGCAAAGCAATCATCTTCAACTTTCTCTACATCCACAACAAAACGGACATGCTTCTCATTTTGTTTCTTGAGAAACTGAGTAAGAAGCTCCTTAACTTCTGGTAATTGAAAAGAATCTGAACTAAATGACTGTATTCTTCGATCATAGTCTGGACAGTGGTTGTTGTTGCTAGCAGCAAGGTTGTCAATTAGCTTATAGGCTTCATTCACGGGTTTAGTCATGAAATCGCTGTTACTGGCTGTTTCGAGAGAGAGTTGATATTTCTGATCGATGCCTCTATAGAAAGTGTTGAGAAGGTTAAACTCATAAAATCCATGATGGGGACAATCCCGAAGGTACTCTTTAAACTTGTCCCATGCTTCATAAAAGGATTCCACAGGTCCTTGCTTAAATTGAGAGATCTTCCTTCTCAAATTATTAGTTTTGGTTGAGGTGTAGAAGTGATTTACAAACTTGGATTTACATTCATCCCAAGTCTATATTGAGTTAGCGAGTAACGACTTAAGTCACCTCAGAGCTCTATCAACTAGAGAATGATTGAAGAGCTTACAATGCATGAAGCCTTTAGAGACTCCATTTAGCTGAGTTGTGCTGTAAATGTCTTCAAAACTATCGATGTGATCCATAGGATGCTCAGTAGACAAGCCATGAAACTGGTTTTGTCTTAGCAACTGGATAAGCTGAAACGGGCAGTGGTAGTCCTGTCTCTGAGGCTGTCGAGGTTGGAGAGCATTCCTGTTGATTAAGAAAGTTTCAGGGCTGTTGAAATCGCCAACTAGTACCCTGTTTTGGTGAGGTAGGCGATTTTGATTCAGTATAGGTGAATCTTGCTCACCATTATCGCCATTACCTTTTCCTTGATTGGCGTTTCCACCTCCTTGGTTTGTATCTCCTTCTAGATTTATCGCCGACACTTGATTTTCGTTTCCTCCTTGTTGGTTGAGCACCAACTGCCTTATATATTCCAATCCTGGAGGGTTATGGGAATTTGGAACCACGGGAATGATCGGATTCTGAATAACGTTCTCAGCCATTGTTGTGGATGAACTAGCGCTTCTTCAAGATTTCCGATTTGAACGTTCTAGTCATGCGAATTCTTCGTATGTGAGGTTGAGAAATTCAAGTGATTTGTCAGATCTTCTGGTCATGCACCTTCAAAAAAAAAAAAAAGAAGAAGAAAGAATGAGATTAGTACGGAAAATAAATATCCTAGACTAGACTCTAAGTAAAACTTAAAAGGCACTGTATTGGTTCCGACAACGGCGACAATACTCCCGCAAGCAGAGACACTTATTCATCTAGACTAGGTCAGATTAAATAAATCAAATGTCTTTGTATTTATTAACGAAAAATCATGAACTAGGTGATCAAGCTAATTCAAGCAATGATAACACATCTAGACTAAGAACCTAACAATTTGAATCTATTAAAGTCAAACCCTAACCATCAAAACCTGTTTTTTTTTTTTAAAATCCCTAAAACCTAATAAAGACACTACTCAGACATAGCCAAGCAATCAACAATCATCAATAAAGAAGTATATTCAAAAACTAGATTTAATATAATAAGAGAGTTCAAGATTCTTCTCCAAATACAGGTGTCAAGATTCGTCTCTCTCAGAAAAGCTCTCAAAAGTAATGAATTGTAAACTCAATTATGTTGTGTTTCTCTAACAAAACCCTAAGCATCTAGCTTATATAGAGTTCAAAAAGAATATAAATCCTAATAAAGAAAACCAATGATAAGTCTTGAGGATGAAAACATCTTTTTAGAAATCTTTAAATAATCTTGAGCATATGGATCAATGATGTCTCTGTATTTTAGTAGTTTTTAGAAGCCATTTACCGTTATTCTAAGATCATTTAGATACGAGCATGTTGCAATTGTAGGACTTTATTAGTAAGTTTACAACTTCAGGAAATTCTGCATTAGAATTTTGCATACATGTGCATTCCAGAGATTTTTCAGGGATTTCAGAAGGTTTCAGAGCGTTAATGCAATTTTGGAAAGGGAAAAGAAATACATGGGCTGGAATCCCTCATTCTCATCGAGCCAACAACTTCACAAATCGAGCCATTCCTTTTTCACGTCGTCGAACCAATGTTTCACTTTCATCGAGCCGGGACAAATCCACCTCGAGCCATCATCTCATTCACGTCGAGCCACATTCCTACTTTACATCGAGCCATAATTCCCTCATTACGTCGAGCCAACATCAACCTTCATCTCGAGCCAACACATTCCTTCTTTTACGTCGAGCCGCAACAAACGCTCATCTCGAGCCAAAACAAATGCTCACCTTGAGCCGCGACAACAACCTTGACATTGAGCCACTCCAACTCTTCAACGTCGAGCCAACAACAACCTTGACGTCGAGCCAACCTCTTCTCCTTTACATCAAGCCGGAAACATTCCCTATCTACATCGAGCCGCAATGAAATGTTAACATCGAACCAACATCTCGAGCTGGCATCACGTCTATCACTTGAAATTTTCCACCTCGGACAAGCAGCTCACCAACTCTATCAGAGAAAGTTTTAGAGTATTCCTGCACAAACCAGATTTAAAGATCAAGACTAATCATTGCGTTTTGTCTTTTAGCGTTTTTAGAGTTTTTTTCTGAATCACTATTTAAACCCCCAAAACGCCTCCTTTTAGGTTTAAGCTTTATTTTGCCAATTTAGGTTAAGGTCTTAGGTTTATTTTTCTCTCTTTTTTTCTTGATGATGTTGATGATGTTCTTCATGTAGAAACTCTGATTTCTTATAAATTTATGTTTAGCTTTTGATTTCTTCATCTTTTTGTTTAGTTTAAGGTTGTTATCCATCTTATGCATGTTGATCTTCTGATTTCCATCTTAAATCTCGTTTTTCCTTTGATTAGAATTTCTGTGTTTTTAGTTATGTTCTTCATTTTCCTCTGTTTTTCTGGGTTTTT
>OVBE01013337.1:0-12780 GCA_900406425.1 Iberis pinnata
TTAATATATATATATATATATATATTTATTGACGGATTCGTGATGGAATATGGTTGTCCGTCAAGAATCCGCCAGAAATACTGACGGAATTCTGACAGATCCTGGAAAATCCATCAGGAATCCGTCATTAAATATAAATTATATATATATATATATAATATGATTTGATAAATATGTTGTTTCAATGTTAATATGGTATATAAAAACATTTTCTGTTTCTGACTTACAATTTTTTAGTACTGTTCTACTAACTTACAATTTTGGTAATTTTTTACTAACTTGCAATATTTTTAAAAAAGTTTTACATAACCATATGGTTGTACATTATATACATAAAATGAATACTTTCAAATTGTTGATAAATATTAGAAAAACATAAAAATCTAATTGGAAGATGGTGAATAATATGATGGATCAGAATCTACATCATCTTCAAATTCATCACCAGACTCATCGTCTACGTCATGTTTACCGACGTTCAAATCACCAAACATTGTGAAATCCACCACTAGATTGATGCCTAGAGAAGGCTGAATCTTAGCTAAAGAATTATTTTCCAATGGTTCTAGTAGTTCACGCTCTAGAACGCCTTCTATCATATGTTGAGGATTTACTTGCATCACCATTACCCAAGGATCGCTCCTATCCGGGAAATAACCATAGACAACTAACTTGTATAACCTAAAAAATTTGAAATAAACACAAATTATATAAACTATATGTATAATCAAAAGTTTAAGATGTTTAACGTATTGAACTTTTACCTTTCATATTCAAAACATCTCCTCACAATTATTGAGGATATACATATGTAAATAGTTCCACTCTTCAGATGTAAGTCGGCGACTCTTATCCTTCCCACTAATTCGTCCAATTTTTCGAAACATATGTGGAACATAAGCTAGGTACATGGGATCTTCTCCACCGTCGTTATGTCGACTTGGTCTATGACTTTTGGTCGGAACATCTCTTGGGAAGTAATATTGTGAAAAATTTGCAGCTTCTTCGTTGATACTATATGCAACAATAGAACCCTCGACTCTGCTTAGATTTTCACATTTTTCTTCATATGGAACATGTACCTCTCAAAGGGGTACATCCACCGATATTGAACCGGTCCACCAAGTGATGCTTCACATGGAAGGTGAATCGTGAGATGTTCCATAACGTCAAAGAATAATGGTGGGAAAATCTTCTCCAAGTTGCAAAGGATCATTAGTATATTCACCTGTAATGTTGAAATACCATCAACGGTAAGTGCCATCTTGCTTAGATCACGAAAGAAAGCCTCAACCGCTGTAAATGCAAAGAAAACATATGAATAATCAATGAGTAAAACATTAATGTAAATTGTACACAAATTACTAAATTAATACATCCAATGGCTTTGTGAACATCTTTTGGAAGAAGATTCTCAAATTAAAATGGAAGAAGACGTTGCATCACTACATGACACTTGTGGCTCTTCATTCCAATGAACTTGCCTTCTCCGATATCAACACAATTCCTCATATTAGAAGCGTACCCATCGGGGAATTTGACCCTATGAATAATCTAGTCAAAGAACTCAACCTTTGCATTCTTAGGTAATCTAAATGCAAGAATTGGACAACTTACATCATCGCTAATGTTAAGCTCAGGACGAGAAAAAATGTCCAGTAAGTCTAATCTAGACTTCAAATTGTCTTTGGTCTTCCCTTGGACATTTAGCATTGTGTTCATTATGTTGTCAAAGAAGTTCTTCTCGACATGCATCACATCTAGGTTATGTCTCAACAAATTGTATTTTCAGTATGGCAAATCCCAAAATATGCTTTTCTTGTGCCAGTTATGATGTTCTCCTGCAAACTCAACATTGACATGTCCATTCCCACCAACATTAGCATCGCTGGTCATATCAACACAAAAATCTTCCATTTTTTCTTAATAGCTCTATGCCATCTAATTCAGGAGGTGGACCTTCACCACATCTTTTCTTCTTGACTAACGTAGTAGATCGACGATATGGATGATTCGGGGGCAAAAGTCTTCAGTGACAATCAAATCAATATGGTTTCCTTCCTTTCGTCAGTTGGAATGAGTTGGTCTCATCATTACAATATGGACATGCTAGTTTCTCGTGAGTTGTCCATCCTAATAACATGTCATACAGTGGAAAATTGTTTATAGTACACATGAGAATCGCACGCATCTTAGAATTATTTTTGTAAAGCTACGTCATACACCTCTTCCCCATAATTTCATAATGTTTTCAGCTCATATATCAGTGGTTGCAAAAACATGTCAAGCGCTAGTCTCGGATGTTCTGGCCCTGGTACAAGAACAAAGAGAAATGGAAACTCTCGGTTCATACACAAAGATGGCGGCAAATTGTAAGGTGTCACGATGACCGGCCAAAGAGAATACTTTCTACCGTGCTTCCCGAATGGGCTGAATCCATCTGTACTTAATCCGAGATAAACATTTCTTGTCTTGCATGCAAAATATGGATAAGTAGAGTGAAAATGATGCCAAGTTTCTGCATCAGAAGGATGTGTTATCTCTCCATCAATTTTATGCTCAGCATGCCATCTCATTGCCGTAGCTATTCTCTCAGACTGATACAACCTCTTCAACATATCTATTAGTAGAAAATACAACATCCTCTAATAAGGCATTGAAACTCTACCGTATGTATCCTTATACCTTGGTTTGCGACAATATCGATAGGTCGTCCGAGTGTTGTCGCTTCTCCAATAGATAATACAATTGTTGATGCATGTGTCTATAACCTGATACGACAATCCAAGCCCCGACACAAGTTTTTGTATCTCTGAATATGAACCTGGAGCATTGTTATCCTATGGCAAGATATCTCTCACAAACTTGGCTATTGCGTCAATTGCATGCTCAGGCAAGTTATAATTTTTCTTTATACTCATAAACCTACTAGCAGATGATAAAGGCGAATGACCATCTCTACATCTACTATATAACGGCTGATTCGCTGCGTCTAACATATCAAAAATTGTCGAGCTTCTAAATTTGGTTCTTCATACGAAACTTGAGTTGTCTCTATATTTTCTCTATAAAAATCATTAACCATATCGTAGGTGCCCCAAATTCTAATTTCGTTCTAGGTTCCTCTATCCTATCGGTCAATGGTATGCTACCGCTACTACAAGCAACAATATCATGTTTTTCTCCATGTAAATACCACATCTTATAACTCAACATAAAATCATTCACATACAAGTGATTCCATACTAAATCTATCATGATATTGTGAGATTCCGACATAAAGAGCATAAACATGTTAACTTACAACTGTGTTGTGCCCGAGGTTGTCGACATGCTAATTCCATGAACTCTATAATTCCACGTGCATATTCTTCGTTCAAAGGCTTTGTATCTGAATTCATTCTTTCACCATTCATGCATGATCGAAAATAGGAAGGAATAGACATATTTTGTTAAGATATATGTGTTGAATGTGTGAAAAATGAAGGTGGAGTGGTCTGATTTTATAGGCATTATTTGTGACGAATTACTGACAGATATGTTCGTCAATAAATAGAATATAATCGTTGGCAACAGTTTGAAATGGCTAATTTGTACTAGGCAAATTTACTGACGGATTGCTGACAGAATCGTTCGTAGTATATCCGTCAGTAAATTTCCTAACGGAGCAGTATCTGTCAGTCCCTCCGGTCATTTTTTTCTCACACTTTCTTGTAGTGAACAGATAACCAAACTGAAAGAAATAAGCTTAACAACCGAAATCGTCAAGCATCATAAGTAGCAAATCTTTGACTGGTCGCTCAAGTCACAAAAGATCGAGAGAAAGGAAACCAAATGCTGCCACGAGCCACCGTTTAGAAAGTCACTTTTAATAATCTTTATTTATATTATATCTTATAATAATAAAAATTCATTAATGAGGTGTTATTATTGAAAAAGTATGTTTTTTTAACTTAATTAACAATTGTCCATGTGAAATTAAAATTTTAATTTTTATATTTTTCTTTTAAAAAACAATTAATAATAGTCATTCTTATTAATGAAAGTATTATTATTGAAAAAGTATGTCTTTTCAACTTTTTTAAGAATTGATTTTACTAAATCCTCAAACTATATACACTCAAATTATTTAACCCTCGACTTTGTAATTCTTTTAGAAATCCTTTAAATATGTATTTCTCTATATCCAATCCTTAAATTAGTCGATATCATTACTCAATCCATACGATTTTAAGCTTAATTTGTGATTGCGATTTAATAAAATGCGTTTTGGAAATCGTGATTGGGTTCAATTAAAACCAATTCAGATACGAGCAAATTATAAGTAGTGCCATATTGTTTGGATAATTTATCAAAAATACCATATTGATGGAAGCTTATCAAAACTACCATAATCAATATTAAGAAAATACGTTTGTAACCCTCTCACAAACATTACAACATTAGTTTAAAAGAAAAATTCAAAAGATCTTCTTCACCTTTTTCCACATATGTCTCAATCTCTCTCCACTCTTATCTAAAAGTTAATTGATCATCATCTCTCTCCAAAAACTTTATATGAACCCTAAATCTCTAAACTACCATATTTTCATTTTTTCATCAATTTTCTTCACAAACTTCACCGATTTCTGGCCAATGTCGTCGAGTAAAGGAAATTTTCACTCTCCAAGACTGAAAGTGAAGGAATCTACGATCTGAGCAACAACGTCAAAGAAATATGTGACACGAGCAACAACATCAAAGGAGATTCGAAAGTTGAAAAAAGAATCAACAGAACGAGTGGACAAGAAAACGATATACCAATCGATAATGTCCACCAACCGGGTGTCGACATAGAGAGACAAAGTTATGAGGCTGTCCACGAAGAAAATGTGGCGGAGCAAGATGCGAGAAAATCTGGGTCCGATCTTGTGGACCAGAGTAGACAAAATTTGTCCACAGTAAGAGATTTCACTTATGTCCACGTGTCTGTTAGCATTTCTGGTGGACAAGATAAAGTTATGGTAATTGATAATGTCTCTATTTTGGATGTCCACCAATAAGATGTTCACCTATCTAAAAATAATAATAAAAAATATAAAAAGATTAAAAAATAACCTACTAAGGTTTTCCACAGGGAGTCGGCCGATCTTGTGGACGAGTGTAGAAAAAATTTGTCCACGATAAGTGATTACACTCCTGTCCACGCGTCTTTGAACATATCTAGTGGAAAGATAAAGCCCTGTTAACTGATAATGATGTCCACCAATAGGATATGAAAACATTTCACATACATGTCGCTAGCAACTTGAAAATGTCATGTTCTGCATTCCAAGCACTCCCACTTAGCAACAATTATTAGAATATTGTTGTCCATCGCTGAATAACCTACAAACTAAAAAAAAACCAACACCAAATCAAATTAACTACAAATATTGATGTAGTCCATTCACTATTAAGACAGTTGTCCATAACACCTACTCACAGTTGTCCACCACATATATTCAGCAGTTGTCACATATCCAAGAAAACCAATGAAACACAAACCAATGGAATCAAATACAATAACTCGTCCACAACTCATTTACTATAACCAAGACAACCAAAAGAACCAAGAAAAATCAAGAGAACAAGTAATTTTCATCATAAAGGAATTAGAACTCTCGTCCACAATTGAGAAGAAATAAATCAATATACCACATGTCCACAAGAAACACATGTTTTCCACGAAGTTAATGAGACATCATACAAAAAAAACAATAACACAATTTTTTCACTTTATATGTACCTTAAACTTGAGCATGAGGTGGTTACTCTTCCACAATTTTCATTACTAAACATTTATGATCCTAACTGATTTAAAAAAAAAATAATTATCAAATAATCACATCATTTTAACATTAAGTGAGCATTAAATGTTTGGTACTTTCCCATCTTCCCACGCACACACCAGCTCATTTGCAAGGGTATTTTCATCATATTGATTGTACCAAAAGGACACTCTTTTATGGTATCGAAGACAAACTAATCCATTATGGCGTTTTACCATAAACTTTTATACTTTTATGGCACTTATGATAATAAGCCCTTTATATACTGATTTAGACCCAAACCCAATTTTTACCTTTACCCATATAGGAGATTTACTCTCTTTAGATTCATTGATTGGTACAATCGATGCTTCTTAGCCTTTAGCAAAGAATCTAGCTCCGATTAGCTTAGATTATAAAGTGAAGCTGTGAAGTTAGTTCCACTCTGGCATTCTCCTTTCCATGTAAACGGAATTGGGCCATATCCTTCATCAGAAAAGTTTCTATCTGCAGCCAAAGTCCACAATCGAGAAGTCCGATGAAGGATGTCACTTGATAAACCAGTTTTTGGAAATAGACGAGTTTTGTGCGTCGAGACCGAAGAACAGTGGAATACGAGTGGTGTGTAACTCGTAATGTTTCTCCCGTAGAACTGAGATGACACCAGGTTGAGTCATTAGCGAGTCGACTTCTTTTGGAGTTAGCCGAGTGAAGAATCCATGAATGGCATTATCGTAAATATAGAGAAATTCTGCATATTGTGAAACTGATTTGATAGATGACTTGTACCGGTTTGAGTGAAGGTTAAAACTTAAACGTATTTGAGATTTCTCCATCTGAAAAATGTAAGTTACTTGTTGATAAGCTTCATCGGACATGTGGCAGAATCACAAGTGAAGTACGAGGAAGAAGAAGAGAGAATCGAAGAAGAGTACATATCTTTTTAAAAAATGTTTTTGAGTGTATCTCTCTTTCTCTGAGAGAAGGTTTCTATATAGTTGAAAAAGAAAGGGAACAATTGAAATCGAGTTTATGTTTAGATGGATATTCGAACTGTTTTTGATTTAACCCAATGGCGATTTCCAATCGGTTCTTATTAAATCATAATAAAAAATTGGGCTAAAAATTGTATGAGGTTGACTAATGCGATCAAATATTTTAGGGGAGGTCTAATCAAGTAGTATATGTAGGTTTTATAAATATAACGACTTGTCTTTATTAATTGAGAGAGAACATATATATATATATACAAACGTATTAAGTAAAACCCTAGCATAAAGATAAGATGAAGACTCATAATATTAAGGAAACTAATATATATAAAACCATATATGAATATATCCTAATACTCCCCTTCACGTTGGAGAGTGAGCGTCTTGAACTCCCAACTTGGATAGTAACTTCTGAAAAGGTTGTCGACCAAGAGATTTCGTTAGAATGTCCGCGAGCTGTTCATCCATACGAATATGACATGTCTCGATAATACCATCACGAACTGCATCACAATCATTCTCTATATGTTTTGTGCGTTCATGAAATACCGGATTTGCTGCGATGTGGATAGCGGCTTTACTATCACAATAGAAACGAGTAGGTGTAGACTGAGGAAGAACCGAGTTCAACTAATAGACTTCAAATCCATTTAGTTTCGCGAAGGGCAACAGCCATAGAGCGATACTCAGCTTCAGCGGAAGAATGAGAAACTGTTTGTTGCTTTTTAGTTTTCCAAGAGATAGGTGAATCTCCCATCATGACAACGAACGCACTCAAGGAACGACGGGTCAAAGGACATGCAGACCAATCAGAGTCACAATAAACAGAAAGAGTGAGATTTGGATCAGATTGGAGAATGATACCTTGTCCCGGCGATCCTTTCAAGAACCTAACAACCCGAAGAGCTGCATCCCAATGAGCCTCTTTTGGGGCTTGCATAAACTGAGAGAACAAATGAACCGAATACGAAAGCTCAGGAAGTGTATTGAGCAAGTAAATGAGACGACCCAAGAGCCGACGATAAGGCTTCAGATCTGTCAAGGACGGACTATCACAGGTAGCAAGGTGATGATTGGACTCTAAAGGTGTAACGGCAGGCTTAGCACCTAGAAGACCTGTTTCGGCAAGAATGTCGAGTGTATATTTGCATTGAGATATGAATATACCGTCCTTTCCACGACTCACCTCAATGCCAAGAAAGTATTTGAGATGTCCCAAATCTTTCATTGAGAAACACGAGCCCAAGTACTGCTTGAATTATTCAAGCATATGATGATCATTTCCACACAACAGAAGGTCATCAACGTATATGAGTAAACGAAGCTCAACCCCCTGACGTGTAAAGGAGAACAAGGAATAATCATCGTAAGATTGTACAAACCCGAATTTGAGTAAGGCATCAGAAAGCTTCTTAAACCAGCAGCACGGAGCTTGCTTGAGACCATAAAGCGATTTCCGAAGTCGACAAACCTTGCCGGGATGAGTGTGTCGAAAACCTGGTGGTAACTTCATGTAAACTTCTTCTTCTAAGTCGCCATGAATAAACGCATTATTGACATCCATCTGGTAAACTTCCCAATTCTTAGCCGCCACAATCCGTAAAAGAGAACGAATAGTTGTCATTTTAACTACTGGTGCAAAATTATCGTTATAATCCTCACCTTCTACTTGTTTCTTACCTTGGACAACAAGACGAGCTTTATATCGTTCAAGAGAACCATCGGCATTGTACTTGACTTTGTAAACCCATTGACTACCAATGGCATCCTTGTCAGAAGGGAGATCAACAAGATCCCAAGTCTTATTACGCTCCAAAGAACGAATATCACAAACCATGGCATCTTGCCAGACTTTATGTTGAGCTGCCTCTTTATAGTGTTTAGGCTCAACGGTGGATGTAATAGAGGCAAGATAAGCACGATGACCTGGAGAGAAATGGGCATCAGAAACAAATCGAGAAAGAGGATATGGTGTAGTACTTGAGACCGAATCGGAGACTGGTTGGATAGGAGGAGGAGCGTGATAGGGTGTAGAGACGACCGAGTTATAGGTGACAAAATCTTTGAGCTTAACAGACTTGGTTTTGTCACGAAGTCCACGTCCAAGTGTAATAACTGGCAATTTAGGTGAAGGGCTAGGAGTATTAACTATATCTCCAGTCCTTTCAGAGATTGAGTTTTGTAATGGAGAAGCTTCATGAACTAATGACCGAGATGAGCTCCCCCTTACATGTGGCAATATCAACCAATCATCATCAACAACTAACGGTGAAGAAGGCTCGTCATGAGAAACGAGTGTAGGTTCAGTGTAAGGAAATATATCCTCTCAAAATATGACATCCCGAGAGACCACAAATTGTCCTTTTGTAATATCGTAGATCTTCCAACCCTTTTTGCCGAAGGAATATCCGACAAAGACACACAAACTACTACGAGGAGCAAACTTGTCTTTACTCCGAGAGACTTGATGAACATAACAAGCCGAACCAAAAAGACGAAGCTTGTCATAGCTTGGTTTGACGCCATTAAGTAGCTCAAAAGGAGTCTTGCCTTTGTGTATTGAGCTAGGCGTTCTATTAATAAGATAAGCAGCGGTTAAAATAGCTTCACCCCAAAAATTCAGCGGCATGTGTGATTGAAAGAGTTGCGCCCGAGCTACATTAAGAATATGTCTGTTTTTGCGTTCGACACGACCATTCTGTTGTGGTGTGCCTACACAAGAGGTTTGATGTAGAATTCCGTTATCTTGAAAGTAAGACGAAAGACACATAAACTCTGTCCCATTATCACTCTGTACCGTTTTAACGTCTTTGTTATATTGCTGAGAAACAAAAGCAATAAAACGAGGTAACACGACCTTGACTTGCGATTTCTCAAGTAGTAAATACGTCCATACCGCTCTTGAAAAATCATCAACTATAGTGAGAAAATAAACTGCACCACAAGAATATCGAACTCGATATGGTCCCCAAACGTCAACATGAATAATTGAAAAACACTCAAATGCTTTATTAAAACTATCAAGGAAAACGTCCCGTGTTTGTTTGGCTTTAAGGCAAATATCACAAGAATTAAAAACAGCATGTCGAGAGTTTGAAGACAAAGATAGCTCAGAAAGCAATGAAAGTGATGGATGACCTAAACGTCTATGCCATAAAACATCTCCTAAACTACCACTCGTATGAAAACTCTTTGCAGAAGCAATACTTGTTAAGTGGTAGACCCCATCACGCTCTTCACCCGTCCCAATCAAAGTCCTCGAGAAACGACCTTTGTCATTACAATCCGGCCACCAATACGGAAAACCAATAAGCTCCCAACAGCCTCGTTTGTCGTGTCCGGTCCGGTCCGTCCAAAATGAGTGCAACTCGGAGGTGGAGTACGAAGAATAGTAGAAGATGCAGTTTTGGTTGCATCGGCTTTAGAGTCACGAGAAGCCGAGAGAGGAGCTTGTTCATGTCAGGTCACAAATCCGACAACTTCTTGCGGCTGTTCTTGAATACGAGAGGACTCAAGTCTTTGTTCTTATCTTACAATTTTGGAGTAGACTTCCCCAAGATCAGGAAGAGGATCTTGCCCAATGATATTAGTGCATAAGTTACCAAATCTTGAATCATCAAGACCCATAACAAACTGGTGTATCTTTTCTTCTTCTCATTCTTTAACAAAAGTTTCCTCGGCACCACATGAGCATGAAACAATAGGACGATAAGCATCTAATTCATCCCATAATTGAGAGAGTTTTCTGAGGTATTCAAGCACAGGTTTTCCTTCCTGTTTACAAGACGCCAACTTGGCTTTTATTTGATGAATTCGGACCTTATTACCTACGGAAAATCGTTTCTTAAGACTAGACCATAATTGTGCCGCATCAGCAATATAAGACACTGTTGTCTTGACTTTTGGTTCAATAGATGTTCTAATCCATCCAACGATCATAGAATTCACGGTAACCCAATCTTCATAGTCTTGACTGTCAACTGAGTGTTTCTTTAGAGTACCGTTTACGAAACAAGTTTTACGTTTGGCTTGTAGAGCATTATACATCTCTAAGGACCATTCATTGTAATTGTCTCCATTGAGACGGACAGATATGATCAACGCTCCAGGATTGTCTGAAGAATACAAGGAATAAGGAGACAACGCCACGACTTCGACTTGTTTTCCTTGCCGGCGATGCGACAGAGAGACGGAGGAGCTCACGTGTTCAGAGTTCTCAGACATGATTCAACGTGAATCAAAGAAAAAAAACGGATCAAAAACTATTGATCAAGAGACGATGTAAGAACTCTTTGTTCTTAATTGTTATGGACGAAAGAAAAATCTGTTTTTGAGAGTAACGTGGATCGTTTCTCTGATACCATGTAGGTTTTGTAAATATAACGACTTGTCTTTATTAATTGAGAGAGAACACATATATATACAAACGTATTAAGTAAAACCCTAGCATAAAGATAAGATGAAGACTCCTAATATTAAGGAAACTAATATATATAAAACCATATATGAATATATCCTAATAGTATACATGTTTAGGGGTTTCCTAAATAGCTACAAAGTTGAAAGGAAATAGTTTGAATGTATAGAGTTAAGAAAATCTAGTAAAATAAACCTTTTTTAAAAACTTAAATATGTAATCTTAAAAAGAAGAAATTTAAATCCACAAAAAGTTGTGTTATTGAAAAGTATGCCTTTTCATTTAAAAAAAAAATTAATTAATAATAGTTATCTTCATTAGTTGAAGAGGTGTTATTGAAAAAATATTTTTTCAATTTTGTCTTAAAAATTAATTATGCAATCTTAAAAAAATAAACGAGCTGCATTAAAAATTTGTGTTTTTAAAAATGTGTCTTTTGATTTTAGTTATTATAACTTAATTATCTAGTCTTAAGAAAATTAAAGAGGTAAAAATTGTGTCTCTAAAGATTATACAATCTTGAGAAATTAAAGAGATGAAATTGAATAGTTATGTCTCTAAATATGTGTTTTTATTTTATATTCATTTTTGTAAACTTAATTATGCATTATGAAAGTGTTATTGAAAATGTATGTCTTTTCACTTTTTTTTTTAAGAAAACTTAATTTTGCAACTTAAAAGATAAAAAGGTGCATTGAAAAATTATGCCTCTACAGATGTGTCTTTTGATTTTCTTTTTATTTATTAAACTTAATTATGCAATCTTAAAAAAACAGTGCAATTGAAAAGTTATATCTCTTTTTTTTTTCCTCAAAACGGCTATTCTATTACTCAAACTTGAGGTGGTCTGGTGAATCAGACCGGAACAGAACAACCAATGTAATATAGAGTCCTATGGAAAGAGCGAGCTAACTTAGCTAACTTATCAGACATTACATTTTTTCCCCTTGGGACATACATTAATGAAAAACAAGGAAATTTTTCTCTCAAAATCTTGATCTCCTTAAGCTCTGTAGAGAAACCTGGCTACTCTTCCGGATCTTGCAACATAGAAATCAACTCCTTAATATCCGTCCCAAATACTTGGCAGTTCGATAATTGTAGCATACATTCCATTTCCCAAGTTAGAGCCTCTATTTCCGAATGCAGGGGTGAAAGTCGCTGGTGTTGGTTTTTTGCTCCCATCAACTGAGTTACTCCGTTAGAATTTATCCACGTCCACCCACAACCACTAAAGAGTGAATTTTGTGCCCATGATCCATCTATTAAACATCTCTCAGAGATAATCTCCTGCTCGTATTGTACTATCACCACTCTTTCTGGTTTCTTGTTTGCTTGATGCCATGCTTTGCATTCAGATTCTGCATGTCGAACAGTTTCCAAAGGGTCTCTGTTTATTCCATTAAAGAGCTTCTCATTCCTTGCCTTCCAAATAAACCACATAATCCACGGATACGGGTCCCCATCCAACTCTGGATCTTCAATAACATTTTTCCTCCAGAATAGATAGTCGACATTAGTGTAGTGACTTGTCATTGGGAATAGATTTGGCGGTGTAGGTGTTGTCGCATGAGCCCATGTT
>OVBE01013339.1:0-12778 GCA_900406425.1 Iberis pinnata
ACCCAAAGTCTCAAAATCACAAAGCTAAAACCTTTGAGGACTAAAAGTTCAAAGACCTCAAATTTTACAAAACCCTGTGAGAGAACAATCAAACTTGAGAAGATGTAAGAAAGAAAACTCACGATCCAAGCTTCCAGCTTTTTCTAGATGCCATGGCGAAAAGAAAGAATCTTCTGACCGTTAGATTGGGAGAAGGAGAGATCCAAGGGTGATCTCTAATCGTTCTCTAGGACCTCTAATCTCTAATTAGTAATTACAGAGAGTTAGAGATAGAGAGAAATACAAAGTCAATCTTGACTCTGCAGGTAAAAGGTCGGTGTTAGGACAACTACTAAATTAGCTATAATTACAAAACATAATACAAATATAATCTACACTTATTCGTTGATATAAAAAAATAACAAAGGTAATTTAGGGATGAAATTATCATTTGGAATCCAAAATTGGATCTAAATTTATTTAAAATTCACTCCAAAATTAAAATATTTAAATCCATTAGTATATTAAAATTTTTAGGTCATAATATCAAAATCGAGATCCAAATCTATATATACTAAATACATATATTTTAATATATATATATTATATTATGATATACTTTTATATTATATATATATATATTATGTTATTTTAATAAGATACTAAAATATTTTAATCTGTATTATATTTGGATCTGGATATCTATGGCTATTTCAAATACATATTATGATACTTTTTCACAGATCTGGATATCCTTAAAACTTTAGATATCTGAAATTATCCTACACTTAAAATGAATGAAATTTAGGCTGGACAAAATATATGTTAATTTATTTTACCAATTATTTTCCACCTTATTCAAATAGTTTATCAACAAAAAATAATCATATTTACTTAATTCGATTATTACTGTCTTACAATAATATTTCTGTAATATAAAAGAGGACCAGGATGTGATACAAAGCATGTTGCATCATGTCCCTATAGTAGAAGAGACACAACTGAAAAATATATTTCAATCTCATTGTTTGATTAAAGGAGAAAACTTAAAGCATGAGTATTGATGGTGAGAATTGCATTGATGTGGCATCTAGTACACTTATGGAGAAGTTTGGTTTGCCTATAATAAAGCATACACAACCTTACAAGCCGAAATGGTTAAATGATGGCATTAAACTATAGGTATCAAAAGGGGTCGTCGGGATAAGTTCAAAGTGAAGAGAATTTTGTAGAACTTTAGAAACTTACAAGTTCTTCATTTGTGGGATAAAACCTAAACTATGACAAAACGTCAACAAATCTTTCTATGATGTTGTTAAACTCTACATCATCCATACCTAAAACCATAATTATAAAAAGAGAACTAATATTCTTGGACTGAAAAAATATTTTTGAGAAGGAGAAATGTGTTTTTGAGAAACGATAATTAGACCGAAAAATACTAAGTTTACGACCAATATATCAAATTAAACCTGACAATTTTCTCTCTCTTTAAAAATCTCAAAGTATGTGTTCACTTAACCAAATTAACCATAAGAAATTCAGACGTGAAATACAATTAACTATTTCGTTTATATTTTAACGTCTGACTTTTTTAGGTTTAATTTGGTTAGGTCAACACATACTTTGACTTTTTTATGGAGAGAAAAGATTGTCGGGTTTAATTTGGCCATCTAGCCAAACTCAAAGGTTTAAATGACATTTTTCCTGTCTATTATAAAAAAAAATATTTTCTTAGTAATTTAAATATTTAATTTTGATATTTATATAATATAATATTTATTATATAATTAAATAATTTACATAGATTTACAATTTGTTACAAAAATCAATGTCCACTATAAAAAATTTTTTTAATGATCTAAACATTTATGCATTACTTTGTTATAAAGCAAATAAATCAAGTGAATCAAAAATATTAATATTTTTATTTAAATTGAACATAATATTATGTGCATTATGAGAAGGCAATAAATAATGGTGACTAACATTAATACTAATAAGTCCAATAGTTTTGGTGTTTTTTTTGCTATCATTACAAGTTTTGATTTTATATATTTGTTGCTTTTTTTAACTTATCGCATCTCTTATGAAACCAATATAATTCTTACTTTTACAATTTAGTGAATAATGTATTTATCACATTTTTACATAAAAATAAGTAAAAATAATTGGTGACAAAAAATAAATAAAAATGATTTACCAATCAATTAAATTTTATATAATAACATACATATATAATTTTGGGTAAAAACCGAACCGAAAATAGAAGATATTGAAACTGAACTGAACCAAAGTACATATGATTTCAAAATGGTAGCTATTTATTATAAACAGAAAAACCAAAAAACCGAAAGAAACCTACCGAAACCAAACTGATATCTAGATGAACAGTCCCTATAAGGTAAACCCATACAGGACTTAGAGCATCTCCAACCCATTATTCTATTTTCCACTCTATTATAGAGTGACTCTAAAATAGAGTTAAATTTTTCTCCAACTCATCACTATATTTTGTACTATATTAAAAAAATATTCCAAATATATTATATTCTCATTTTCAAACAAATAGTCATTTGTATCTTATATTTGTAAAATTTGCAAAATGACCCTAATTCATTTATATTCTTGAAAAATTATAAAATTTCATAATATTATTTAAATAAAACATTTTATTACATAATTAAAATAGCATTACATCATAAAGTATTAAAATATTACATAATTTTAGTTCAATTATTATCATTAGTGTATTTAACTAATATTAGTTTAGTTAAATTTGTATTTTATGTTGTTTCTTTTTTGTATTTTTAAATTTAAACTAGTGTATTTGTTATATCTATTAAATTATTGATGTTATTTTATTTTAGTGAATTAAAAATGAAAATAATAATTTAATTAGTAAAATATGAAAAGATATAACAATTGAAGGACTATCATGCAAATAAAAAAGTTTCACTCTAAAATAGAGTGGATATTAGGATTAGTCCATTTATAGAGTGTAAAAATGAAATCATTATTATAGAGTGTAAAAACGAAAACTCTATTATATGATGGAAAAAAGAGTTCAATTGGAGAAGATTCCACTATAAAATAGAATTTTACTATATAATAGAATTGAGTGAGAAATGTCCTTAGGGTTAAAAAAAAAAATATGCCCATTTTTTACCTTTGTGTTTTGTTTAGAAAATAGACAAGTTTTGGGTTTCATAATTTTGTATGATTTAAGGTACCTTATTAGATTTTAACCCATTTATAACTAAATTGTGATCATTTTTGTCTTCTCTCCTCTCTCTCATCAAACACTTCGGATTGCTCATCTTCCTCCGTCTTCTTCTCACTCGTCGCCAGTGTCCGGTCACCGTGCCCGTGCCGAGCGACCGTTGTACAACTATTTCCTCTTCTTTTTTCTTCTTTCCGTTTCCCTGGCTCTCTTTCCCGCTTTTCCGCTTTCCGATTTTGGCTCCTCCTCCACTCTCCGCCGGATTGTTTTAGCCGGGCTTTTCCCTATGTCGTTACCGCTTTCGCTGCTCCATGGCTCACCTTTTGCGGTCCTTTCCTGCTCGCCTGGATCTACTTTTTTTTGCATGTCTGATTCTCTCCGCCTTTGCATGCGGTCTTGGTGGTCTTCTCACGGATGGGATGGACAATACCTTGTTAATTCTGGGGAGATTTCGTTGTAGTCCAATTTGCGATGGTTAGTTCGAGTTTGATTCGGTTGGATATCATGGAAGTTTGGGTTGGCCGATGTGCTGCTTGTTGAACTTTTTTCGTCTTCGTGATTCTCGTTCGTATGATGGTCGGCGTTGTCGGCATTTTTCAGAATCTGCAGCGGAGTACATGCATGTCAGCTACGTGGCTTTCGTTGTCTTTTTGGGTCTTTGGGCTTTTAATAGGTCTCAGTTTGATCATTTTTTGTCCTAAGTTTATGTTTGCTTTTGTAGTTTTTAATAAGTTTGTCAACAATTGTAATTTAGAACTTAAGAGACATCTACTATGGTGTCTGGTCATTCCAATACTTCCTAGTATAGCATGTGTGCAATTGTCTGGGGAAGTTAGCGGGTTGTCATCCGATAGGAGGTTTTTCCTTCTTCGCTTTTGTAGTCCCACTATAGGACGTCTTTATTCTAGCTTTGCTACAACACTTTCTTTTCTTAGAGAAGATTTCATGTATCCTTTGTGGTTTTGCAAGTTCTCCATTGTGGGAGGTTTGGTATCCGTTGTAATGTTTTCTTAATCTAATATACTATTGTTGATTTTAAAAAATGTATCTTATTAGATTTTTACCCATTTGTAACGTCTTAGTTTAGACAACTGCTAAATTAGTTACAATTACAAAAATATTACAAACATAATTTACACTTATTCGTTGATATAAACAAATAACCGAAGGTGTTAAATTTGCGCCGGACAAAATATATGTTGATTTTTTTACCAAATGGAAAAATATACTAATTATTTTTCACCTTATTGGAATCGTTTATCCAAAAAATTTAATCGTATTTACTTAATTCCGTTATTGTTTTTTCTTAACAAATTTTTTTCTACAAACTACAACTTCCCACGAGGGAAATTGAACCCTAGAACTTAGGAGTGTTTAACACCCAATCTTTACAGCATTTGCCATTAGACTACGGCATTCACTGTTAGAGCACCAATCATATTCACTTTAAAAAAGCATTTATGTGATCATTTAACGTATGTTTATACTCCTAAATGTTTCACACTTCTATGCTTTCACACAGAACATTTAAACATTAAATTATTATAAATAATATAATCAAATTATAAAATTATTTAATATGTTTGATAACCTCAAAATTATATTTATATTCATTCTAAATTACTACTGGAAATTACTTTTTAGTTTATTATATTTTAAAATTTATAAATAATTATTGAAATATCATAATAAAAACCATATTATTCTAATTTTAGATTCATATTTTAACTATATATATATTTTTTAAATTACTATTTATTATTAATTATTTATTTTATTTTATAAAACTTATAAGATAAATAATTTATATATAAAAAATTTATAAAATAAAACTATATAATTTTTATTATTTTATTATAATAAATAATTATTATACTAATTTTATATTAATGATTTTCTTACAAATATTTTAATATATATATATATACATACATTAGTTTTAATATTACTACTTACTATTAAGTTATTTTCATTTTAAAAATCATAAGATAATAATTTAAATATATAATAATTTATGATATAAATTATATAAAATTATTTAATATATTTACTATATATAATATTTTAAAGGAAAAATTCCATTTTAATACACCAGTTGTGTTCCAATTACCCTTTTAATACACAAACTATTCGAATACCCAACTTAATGCAACAACTAAATTGTTTGTCCTGTTTAATACACAAACTATCAGTATATGTCCATTTTACACGGGTTCGGTTACTTGATGTTTAAGGCACCGTTAACTTTTTTGTTTTTAATTAAAAAATATTAAAAATTTATTAAAAAACCCAATCCAAAAAACCAAAAAATCCAAAAAATTATTAAAATGCAGAAAATTTCTAAAAACTCAAAAGTAAATCAAGAAAACTATAAAAAACAATTTTTTAATTTTAAAATGTAAGCAAAAAACCTATAAAAAGTTGTAAGAAAATTCAAAAGGTTCTATAAAATTTACTTAATTAATTTTAGAAAATCTTAGAAATTTCAAAGACTATATATATCTAATTGGTTATTATTTTTTTATTTTCAAAAGTAGAGCATGTTGAACTTTTTTTTAAGTACTAATCTAATGAAGTTTATTGTCAATTATATCCTTAATTAGTTTTCTTAAATATATTTCTATTTTAATGGTATCTAATGTAATATTTAATCAAAAAAATTTAGAAATAAATTCTTCACAATTAATAATATTTTCAACCATCATCGTCCATTTTAAATAACCTTTTAAAATTTAAAAAATTTGTTTTCAATTTTCTATGTTTTTGTTCATTTTTAAAAATTTTAAATTGTCCAAATATTATATTTTATTGTTTTTCGTGATTTATTTTGGAAATTTTCGAATTTTTTCTTAATTTTTATATATTTTTTGAATTATTGGGATTTTTTTGGATTTTAATGTTTTTTTATTAAAAAAAAACAAAAGTTAACGGTGCCTTAAACGATAAGTAACCGAACCTATGTAAAATGGGTAGATATTTATAGTTTGTGTATTAGGCTAGACAAACAATTTAGTTGGTGTATTAAGTTGGGTATTCGAATAGTTCGTGTATTAAAAGGATAATTGAAACACAATTGATGTATTAAAATGGTTGGATGAAATTTTTTATGCAATTTTTTAATACATATTTTTTTAATAATTAGATACAATTTTTTATGTAATTATATGTTTCTCTATAAATCAATAAATTATACTATTAAACAAAAGCATACAGTTTTGAAATATACCGTACAACTTTTGCTATGCTATAAACATTATCAATTGGGACGTAAGAAGGTCTTGGCAATTTGGTTATTACTATCTTACAACAATATTTTGTAAAAAAAGAAAAAAAAAGAAAATATATATATATATATAATGTTGTGATATTAATTTTTTCTTTCTTTCTAATTTTCTTTTCTCTCATCTCTCTCCTTTTGTTCTTAGATCTGAAAGTTTTGTGTCGGTGAAGGAATAATACAGAGACCAGCACCAGAGTCTTCTGAGCACGAAGCTGACGCACCGCGACCGCTAAGGTCGTCGGCGATTTCCAGAGCCGACAACCTCACCCATAACCTCTTCCATCCCAGAAATGATTCACCTTTTTCTCTTTCTTCTTTCGTACAGGTCCACCAGAGTTCAACGAAGGATGTAGCAGCTATATTGGTAGTGCTTTCCAGACAGAAAATATGCGACGTTGTGGCAAGGAAAATATCGACGAAAGGCGAAGAAGAACCTCGATGCGATTTTTCGAGTTTGCTTTTCAGTGGAAAGAGAGGCGTCCGGTTCACGGTGGAAGTGAGGGGACCATCACCGCCGAAAACCACCGCTAACCAAGCTCATCAGTAAGCAAACTCGTCCCTAGAATATCGTCGGAATCCTATTCTTCTTTTTGGTTTTTGGTAATAGCGCATGCACGATCCAGATTCTCCTTCCTCTTCATCATTGTACTCTCGGTGGGTGGCGGTGTGGTGACAATCGCTACTTCAAAAAGTCGTCGTTGGGCTTCCGGTTGTGGTAACGGTGGATTCACAGCAAAAAACGGTGACAACGACCAAGTTTGGCTTTTTAAAAGCCCATTTCGAATCTGTTTTAAAGTTTTAGATTTGATTTTTATTTGGGTTACAAGTTGTAATAGACATATATTTGGAAATAATGTCTAAAACCTTTATAAAAAAAACAATATTTTTGCAATTCTTACTATTACGAGATGTGAAAACAAAAAAAAAATCACTGAAATTTGGCCAAGTACGGGTACACACGAAACGACGTCGTTTGAGAGCCGACCTCGTAATCATATCCATTATTAAGATTTAGTAAGAAGAGAAGAAGAAGAAGAAGAAGAACAACAAAAAGAAACAAACTAGTGAGAGAGATAATGGAGGCATTGGTATGCCGGAAATTAGGTGATCCGACGGCGACGGAAACAGGGAGTCAAGAGTCACCGATAGAGGTGAGAAAGACTCATCCGATCCCGCCTTTGAGCTCAGATACATCAGTGAGAGTCAAAGTTACGGCTACAAGCTTGAATTACGCTAATTACCTTCAGATTCTCGGAAAGTACCAGGAGAAACCTGCTTTACCTTTTATCCCTGGTTCTGATTACTCCGGAATCGTCGACGCGATCGGTTCAGCCGTCACTAAATTCCGAGTCGGAGATCGTGTTTGCTCCTTCGCCAATCTCGGTTCCTTCGCTCAGTTCATTGTCGCCGATCAATCTCGCTTGTACAATTTCAAAATCTCCCTCTCTATTTTTTCTTTGCATGTGAATGATGACAATGGTTGGTGTTGTTTCAGGTTCGTTGTACCACAAGGATGCGACATGGTAGCTGCAGCTGCACTTCCTGTTGCTTTTGGGACTTCTCATGTAGCACTTGTTCATAGAGCTCGTTTAACATCTGGTCAAGTAAATCTCATCTCTCTCTCTCTCTCTCTATATATATATATATATATATGATTCAGTTTTGTTTTCGCTTGATACTGAATCTGAGTTTGTGAAAGCATTGAGAGTTTCCATTGATTTTGATACAGGTCCTAATGGTTCTTGGTGCTGCTGGTGGAGTTGGTCTTGCAGCTGTTCAAATCGGCAAGATTTGTGGAGCCATTGTAATTGCAGTTGCTAGGTATTATATGCTGATTTAGACTCATTTCGTTTTTGAGTTCCATGGATGTGAATTCTTGGTTCTGGTTTTTGAATCTCTTGCTTTTGGCAGAGGAACTGAGAAGATTCAGCTGTTGAAATCAATGGGAGTGGATCATGTTGTTGATATAGGCACTGAAAATGTTATCTCAAGTGTCAAAGAGTTTATCAAAACAAGAAAGCTTAAAGGAGTTGATGTTCTATATGATCCTGTAGGAGGGAAACTAACTAAAGAATCCATGAAAGTTCTGAAATGGGGAGCTCAGATTCTAGTGATTGGTTTTGCTAGCGGTGAAGTACCAGTCATTCCTGCTAATATAGCCCTTGTTAAGGTAAGAAGAAAAAGGTTTTCTTCACTTGAAAGTTAATAGAATCAAATCTTCCTAAGTTGTAATCAATTGGTGTAGAATTGGACAATACATGGTCTTTACTGGGGCAGCTACAATATCCATCAACCTAATGTACTTGAAGATTCACTCAAAGAGTTACTTTCATGGCTTGCACAAGGATTAATCACTATTCACATCTCTCACACCTATAGCCTCTCTCAGGTTAAAGTTCAATTCATCTTTCATGAAATCAGAACTCAAAACATGTAAGCTAAACACTTACTGTCTGAATCACAGGCCAATCTTGCATTTGGGGCTATCAAAGACAGGAAAGCAATTGGGAAAGTGATGATTGCTCTCGACCACAAGACTGGCCTGTCTTCAAAACTGTAGACACTTTATGGTAAAATGAGAAAAGAAAACCCTTGGTTCTGTGTTCTATAAATAAGGTTATTGCAATGGCCATGTCACTATTTAGCCTCTCCATTTACATTAGTGTAATTTGACAGACCACATTATGATAAAGAAAGTTTGAATTCTCTAGATCAATCTTGGTATGTACATTGTACCAATTAAGAATGCAATTACTTTCAATCAAGTAAGGCTTGGAAGAATCATGTCTTATGCAATTTCTTCAAATCTATATACAAAGCCAATGGTTATGTACATAGAACTCAATCAAGCACATCATGTTGTGTCTATCTTGGGATCTCTGGCTTAAGGAAACGGTTATATTCAATCTGAGTCATCACTCCTCCTTTCAATGGATCGAATTTGCACCTGTAGAAACTGCAAGGCCGATAAAAATCAGGCTTTCCGAGAATCACTATAAAGACTGTTTAGAGGGATTTAAGGAGGCTTATTACCTTCCATCCATACCGAGAATCGCAATGGTGTTATTAGAACCAAATGCTGCAAAGAATAGAGTGACTTCTGGTACATGGAACTGAGCAAATGACCATTCCGAGCTGAAATATTTTGGCAAAATTCCTGCATCAATGTCTAAAGATGTTAAGCTACAAGACAGAAGCATTTATTAATCCAGGTGCATGATCACTGCAGTAATAGTCATTTTTTCAGATGTTTCCTAGTTTCCAACTTACCTCTGAGAAATGAAAATGACGAACCGGGGTTGACACCACTGGCTGGAGAAACAAGAGCCTGCAGGGAGTTCGAAGAAGTATCATTTTCAGAAGAGTGCGGTGAGTCCTCCCCAGAAACTCTCACCCTAAGAGAAAATATATGAAGAGTCCCCTTGTCGCTTGATACTGCAAGCCATTGAACGTCTGGCGAAAGAGAAATACTGTAGATATCTGCTCTGTCTACTCCTCTTCGAACCTGTAAACAAAAACCAACATTGAGTTTCATAAAGCCGGTTAATAGATCAGAAAGTAGAATATGCTTCATTGATTGTCCACCTCTTGCAGACTAGTTCCATCCATTGTGTTGAAAATTCTTATCAGAGTTCCCTTTGTACTGGCAGTAGCCAGAAGCAAACCATCCAGTGTCATGGTCATGCACGCGATATTGGAATCATGCGCATTAATAGTCTGTACCATATTTAGTCCAAAATGTTCAACTCGGACTTCTCCTTTACGAACACCTGGGCAAGCTAGCACAGATGTATTCATATCATGAGAGAGGCAACATAATCCTCTTGGATTTGCCAGATTTTCAATCTGATGCAGAAGTTTTAGATCCATAAAATTGTAAACATATATCTTATGCTCAAGAACAACAACAATAAGATCTCTTCTTAACTTCACTGCACGAATATCTGACCGAAATGAAAATTCACTGATGCAGCGGCTCTGATGATCATCCCAAATCAATACTTTATTTGAAGGATACTGAGAATTAGGTCCACCACCAACAAGCGCCAAGATATTACTTCGGAAAAGCATCTCTACAATTTTAAATCCTCCATCTTGAAGCTCTCGCCGGAAAGTTTCTTTGAAAGGTTCAGAGTTATATATACGAAAACCACGGCTTGTGCCAGCAGAGAAACAACTGTAATCTTGATTCCAAGAAACAGAAACCAATTCTGTTTCATCATATTCATCAAAAACTCGTTCTGGAGGACCAATAGAGCCCGAAGGAAATATGTTCTGAGAGTCGTAGCCACCTGGTTGAAGGTTTCTTTGAGGGTTCGAACCAGTTGAATTCATTTTTTTTACTTAATAGGCTGATGCGTTGCAATAGCTACAAGCTGAAATCAATAACAAGAAGTTAAAGATTAATCTCACTTCATGAAACATCCAAACAATGGAGCCAAAAGATAAATCACTACCATAAACAAAACGATCCATTACGAAGAAATCAAGATCTACCATAATTGAACCTTAACTACCTCAGAAACTCCATTTGTTGATTCCACATTATGATTCAACAAAATCGTAAGGTAACTCATACTCCTAAATCCTAATAAGCGTTGATTCCGATTTAGTTAAGTAATTTAAGAATCGCAGTAAGAAAGAATCTATAAACAGGAGCTGTAATCTTAAGATTCCGATCAAGTGAAGAACACAAAACCAAAATAGATCGGAAAATCACATATGGTCGTTAATTCCAACAAAATACTCACCGATTGGAAACGCAAAAGACTAAAAACCTCGATCTATGAAGGAAATGCTGCTTCGATGAAGAACAATCTCGAGGTTCTTGGCTATGTCGAAGGTTCTCTACTTCTCTTTTTTATTATTTTTGTATGATTTTGTTGTTATCTTCGTATTCCGAATTTTCTATTTTTTCTTTTTCTGTTTTTTTTTTCTTTTCTTTCTTTATCGGTTGGATAGTCAACTGTCCTCTATATAAAACCTTTTTTTCTAATACAAGTAAAGAATAATTATTGAGATTCTGTTAGAAAAATTCCATAAACTGTTTCTGGAGATTATAAAAATAATTATTTTTTAGTTTTAATTCCAAAAAATACTATAGTTTTTGTCACAAAATATTACAAATTTGAATAACATAAAAGTTTGAAATTTAAGCTATAACCCCTCAAGAAAATATATTATAAATCTAAATTAAAAAGCCAAACTTATAAACTTAAATTCTACACATTTAAATTTTATATGATATTTTTGAAAGGATAATATTTTAATAATATTTTAAAATAGTTAAGTGTATGATGCATTTATTACAAAATTTAGTTTTGATTGTAATTCAATTACTCTTTTTTCTACAGGTACTCTAGAGATTTTCACAAATATTATTAAAATTTGTTTCCAAATATGTTAGTAATATTAAAATTTATTTTTAATAAATTTTATATATTGGTATATTATTTATTGTTTGGAGTTTATTTTTAATTTCAAAAACAAAATATTTATTTTAGTTTTTTTATTATTTATTGGTCAATTTAAAAAATTTTCACAAAACTAAATATTTTCTAAATATATCATTCACTTTTAATTTATTTCAAAAATATCACATAACCACCACAAACTTGAAATTGCTTTTAGAGAAAACTCCTTCTTCTTTAAAAAAAACTTGAAATCGCTTTAAAACTTCAACCATAAACTTCTAAATTATATCATATCATCTTCATAACTATATTTTAAGCTTTAATTAGTGAATATGAATTCAAAAATTTTAATTCTATACTTTTAATTCAATTTTTTATCTGTGATACTTTTAAAAAAGTTTTTTTTATAATATTTTCGGATAATTACAAATATGATATTTTTAAAATATAATTATTTTATGATATTTTATTGAATTCTTCATTATTTTTTATTTACTATTAAATAATCAAAATTTTTATAATCAAATCAAAAAGAAAATAATTGTAAAATGGACACTTCTGTGTTTGCTAAGATGTCTTTTATATGGGAAATTGCCGAAAAAACCCTCATGTTACTGGAAAACGTCGAAAAAAACCTCCAACTATCACGTGGTCCAAAAAAAACTTTAATTAATGTTGACTTTGTCAAATTAATATCTAACGATAGTTGACTAGGACAAATTAGACCCAACGTTAGTCTAACTTAACGGATTGTTAAGTTTGACCAACGTGAGTTCTATTTTGGCTTTACGAACCAAAAACTGTTATTTATTTGGCCAAACATACAAAGTTGAAGATTATTTTGGCCATGTTTATATTTACATTTATTTTGAGAAAATTATT
>OVBE01013340.1:0-12777 GCA_900406425.1 Iberis pinnata
ACTGAGTCTGAAAATGATGATTCAGAACTGAATTTTGTTGCTTTAACATCTCTGGAATAATGTGATAGTGTCTCAGACACTAAGCCGGACACCGACATGGATTCTGAAGGAGAAGGTGAAATAGATTCTAAAGCTGCATATCGAACATTGTTCAAAAACTGGTCGATCTAAGCAGGGAAAATCTACAACTTGTCAAAGATAAAGCACTGTTGAAGGCTCAAATGAACATTCTGGAGATGGAGAAAAGAAGTGAGAAATCTGATATGAACTCAACAATGTCAATTGAGAAAATTCAACAAGAGTTAAAGGAGAAAACTGAAAAGAATGCTCAACTCGAAGAAACCATAAAACAAATGGAAAATTGGGCAAATAACGAAAGAAAGAAAACTCAATCACTAGAGATTCAGCTAACTGAGAATCACAAGAAGATTAGGATGCTCAACAGTGGAACAAAAGACTTAGATCAAAAAAAATTTGTTGGACAACCCCCAAAAGTCAATTGGGGATTGGGTTACAATGGATACAAGTCATCGGATCATGTTAATGTTTCAAACTTATCCAATTTTGTTGCAGCAAAGGAGAAGCATTATCAGAATGAAAGAAGGAACGTCACAAAATCGAGAGTGTACAGAAAGATGATTCACAGAGATCGGGTTGATTAACAACGAAACTAATCAGCCAAAAAGTGTAGGACCAGTGTGAAAGACAATATGCATCATAACAAGAAAAGATTGAAGCATCATGTTTATCAAGCATGGAAATTAAGAGATGTGTATCCAGAACCAAGGAGATTTGGATATGTTTGGGTGGTCAAAGAGATTCAAGAAAAACATCTTAACAAAGGGGATAAATCTGATCGTTATGGATATACTAAGGATGTTTCATCATATAATGATTCAAGAAGTAGGAGATATTACAAGTGAGTTCTCACAGAGTTTTAGCACTCAAGCAGGAGGAGATTGAAAAGACTATTTTTTAGTAATAGTTGATTAAGGGGGAGTCTATTATAATACTTTACATGACATGCGATTGATAGGTTTCAAGAGTAAGCTTGAGTTATAAAACTCAGTGATAAAGGGGGAGAATGTTGAGTCCGAAAATTCAAGGGAATAATTGAAGATGATGTGGAAGTGAAGCTTGGAGCTAAAGCTAAATCTTTGGATAGAAGATATTGTTTGTTACAAGGAAAAGGAGATTTAACATATTCTCATATCTATCTAAGATATTCTCATATCTAAATCTTTGGTGAATATTGGATGTTGTTGCGTCTTGGATGCTATAAATACAAGATATATGAGTCAAATTAGGTCAGCCTCTTAGAAAAGAAAAAGCTCAATCTATTGAAGATCGGTCTCTGGAAAAAGGTGCATATCGAGTGTGTGAGACACTTAAACCAGTGTGTTACCTTCTGAATCACGAGGTATTTGAGATCAAGGATAGAATTAGGAGAAAGACCTAAGTGTTCTGATTCTTGTATCTGTATTAGAGACGTATGTGTCTCATTATAGGATAGAGATTGATTGGTGTCGAACTAAAGAGTGTCTTAGTGTCGAATAATTCCATTAGAGAAGATCTTGTTGAAAGTTTGTCTAATAAATCTCTAGTGATTGGTTTGAGGACGTAGGCATATTGCTGAACCTCGTTAAATCTCTTATGTGCTCATATTCTCGTTCTTACACTTCAGACCATAATTACTCTCGATATCCGGAACCCGTTGATAATACTTATTTAAGACATAAATCACTATTCCTGAGGAATTCGAACTAATGACCTTGAACGCTTCTTAGAATGATTCATCTACTAGAATAAAATCATTTGGTAACATTTTGTCTAAATTAAACCCTACGTAGATGTATTACACATATTACATATATATACATTGGATATATATCAATTGAATATTTTTTTTTTACAAATCAAATATTGTTATTCTATATATATATATATATTCATCGAATACTTTTTTACCATTGAACATTCATTATCCATTGAATCCAAAAAAGTTTCAAAACCAGGCAGTGGTTAAAGAATAGTCATATGGAAACGTACACTCAAATGTAAACACCCAATTAGTGTAACTCCAAAAGTATATATATATATATATATATATATTGATTCATATTTCTTTTTCTTTTTTTTGTAATGTAAAACTATATATCAACAAAAAAAACTTACAAGATGGTCAAAAGTTGACCATTAGAGTGCTTGAGTTGTAAACTATATAGATTCATATTTCCTTATTGTAAATTTGTAATATTCGAAAATTTTCAGCTAAAACATGTTTAATTTCTAAGAACAAAATAAGACATTAGTGTGATGAAAAAGGTTTGAGTTTTGGGTGAGCGAGAATACGCATGGTATATAATTATCAAAACAATATAAAAAAATGCATGGCATGGCATAGCTGACTGAAAAGTTTCAATATATGCATGATTTTTTATATGAAAAGATTACTCCAAAATACCATTAAAAGTAATTTTAACCCAAAAAGGGACTGATTAATTGAAAGGTGTTTTTGTGTCGGCGATGGGAGAATAATTTAACTTGTTACTAATGTGATAAAGTGAAAATGTTATGTAGAGATTTGACTTCTAAGCAACGGTATTAACTGTCCCGACACTTTATGATAACTACTTAACAACGGATTTGTCACTTTCTGACCTTTGACTGGCCCCCTTTTTGACATTTCAAATCCATGTTCTTCCTGTTTTGTTGTCTCCTTCTTTTTCATTTCCTTAATTTGTGGATTTGGCGTTAGTCCGTTGAGAAAAGACTAGTTAATTTGGTGGTTCTATTTTCGGTTCAAAGAGGGTAAATGCTCTTTTCATAAAAGCCATAATTTAAATATATTGTCGGAATCATATCAACCTTTTTTTTTGGTTTTTAAAGAGTCTTATATCAACCTTTGTTGACAGTTTTGCCTTAAGTTTACATATGAATTCAAGGGTTTTACCCGACTAATCATAGTCTTCTCCTTTCAACACATTTTGTAAGTTTAAGAATGAACTATATATAAATTTAAAATTTGAGGTGTATCATTTTGTCGAAATATTTTCGAGTCGCCAAAGACATCTTGTTTGTTTCAACGACCAAACTCAACACTTATAACGATTGGTCACAGACACCAATATTAGTCAACATTTAAACACATGTTTTTAATGTTGTACGGTGGGTGTCAATGGACGATGACTGTAATTTTGGGTTCACATAAGAGGCCACAATTTTTATAAATAGAGATTTCTAAATACAAAAAAAAAAAAGAAAAAAATTATAAGAGATAGATAGAGAGGGAGACAATTCGGAAAAAAAAAATCCATCAAAAAAAGTTAAGATTAATTTTTCATTAGAATCGAATTTCGATTTGTAACTCAAGAGTGTTGTAATATTTTTTGATAATTAAAAGATTGTAATGTGTCCAAAAACCTAAAAAAAATTAGCCGAATTCCGTTAATAAATTTTGTGTGTGCTACTTCTTTCTCTTCCTAATTCAGTTTTTCATAAACTTGCATTTATTTCTTAACATCCATCCAATGCATGGGGTGTATAACGTACACACGATAATACGCTCACGTCACCTTTTGAAGAATCAAACTCAATGGATTAAACACTATCATATTCATTCTTTTGTCGATCACGGATCACACAACATTTTCTATATTGATGGATATCCAACAACTAATGGATAGTAAAAATCATCTACGTCTCCATAATCTATCCTAACATCAAATCATTCCTTCGAATAATAATAATACCAGCAACAATAACAATAATGCTAATAACTTTCTCTTTGTTTCTTGAACAGTTATGTGTAACTGAATCCAAAGTAAGTGGACCGATTTATTCATTTAGAAATTGAGATACTTATTCTTCTTATGCACGAAGAAATAAAAGAAGAAGAAGAAAGGTCGAAGCCTACTAATTGGCTCGACCCAGACAATCAAACGACTTAAAAATAGTATAAACATAAGAGGGTCCAATCACCTAGTATCACTCACATAAAACACAAGATAAGAACTCTTTAGAAATTTCCGACCAACCGAGTCGACTCATAGAATAATTAAATAGCGAACTAGTCTGATATATAGACGGGTCCAGCCTTTCGTATAATGTTCACTCTTAAAATAAGGACGTTTCAAAGACAAGCTCAAAATCATACTTTTCTAAATTTACTTTGTGAGAACCTAGATTCATCATTTCCTCTCTTTGGAAACGTCATTTTTATTAACATATATTCCCTCCGTTTTTAAAATATTGTCGTTTTAGCTCTTATTTTCTCTTTCAAAAAGAATGTCGTTTTAGGTTTTCAATACAGAAATTTAATGAGCTTGACTTTTCTGACCAATAGAATAATTGTAGCACTTTTTCTATTGGTTGATTTAAAATATTTAATGTTATTTTTATGGAAAACATAAGTTTCTTAATATGTGTGACAAATCTAAAAAGACAATCTTTAAAAACGGAGGGAGTATTAGTTTGTGAGAGATATTTTTAATGTGCATATTATCGTATTGGCAATACATTTTTTTGTTGTTTTTTTTTTTTTGTAGGGAAGAGGGAGACAATGTCTCCATCACACTAAAAGAAAACTAAAAGAAATTACAAACAAAATTGTCGTTGGTTAACTAAGTCATTAGTATCCGAGCAAAGAATAGAACTGACAATTGACGGACAATCACTCAAAAAATGAAAGCCAAGCGGTAAAGAAAAGGCATAGTTCGCCAAACCATCAGCCAGATGGTTCGCCTCTTTATACACATGCAGAATACGGACTACCCAGTCCCTTGATAACAAGCAGTAGCACAAACGTACTAGGAATGACAATGGATGCGAATATCCAATGCCATCTTTGAAAAAAACCCACCACCATTTTTTAGTCAATCTCCAACTCCAACCTCTGCACTCCATAGTTACATGCCACATACAAATCATAGTACACTACCCAAAGCTCTGCCATAGGTGTTGAGCAGATTCCAATATGTAAAGAGAAACCCACACACCATTCCCCACTAGCATCCCGCACCACTCCTCCTGCCGAAGCAAGTCCTAGGTTGCCTCGTGAGGCACCGTCAGTGTTGAGTTTGAACCAATCAGCCATTGGAACCGCCCAACCAATCCATCTAGTCTCGTGATGAGAACTCGGGCGTGAATGCGATGCCAATTTATGTCCTAACCACACCTCTTTGACCACCACCTTCACAAAACTTGTCCGGTCACAGCATCTCATCATCTCTCCGAACACCCTAGCACAACGCCATTTTCAGCTCCACCAAATCACCATAGCAAAAATCGTGGACCACGATATTCCATCAACCTCTGTCTTCTCCCCCAGATTCACAAAAATCCAGTTAAGTAGAGGCTCGGTAAAAAATTGTTGTATCTTCCTCTGCGGGACCAATCTGCGCCATATCCCTTCACGAGATTCCGTCAACCTCTGTCTTCTCCCTCAGATTCACAAAAATCCAGTTAAGTAGAGGCTCGATAAAAAATTGTTGTATCTTCCTCTGCGGGACCAATCTGCGCCATATCCCTTCAATGGACGGGCATTCTCTTAGTGCATGGATCAAATATTCATCTCCGTCATTACATACAGTGCACACATTCGAATTTCCAAGGCGCCTTCGAAAGCGCTCTGTATTGATTATGACTGCTTGATTTACCACTAGCCAAATAAAAGTTTTAGCTCTTTCCACCACCACCACACTCCACACACGATGAAAAAGGTTACTCATATCTTGCCTTGGCATGTGATCCTTTGTGAGAGTTTCATAGGCTGATCTAACTGTAAATTGTCCATTAGACGTGCCACTCCAAGAAAGACAATCTTTTTCACCCGTCACACTATCCACCACATATGCCGATAGAATCAGGTTCATACCAGGATTGACAAACGGCATAATATGATCAAGCTTCTAACCCGCTACGTCTTACCATAATTCACGAACTCGAAGCTCCTCCAACCCTGTTGGTAATGCATGCACTAGTTTTTCCCTTATTGCCTTGTTCCCCAACCACTTATCAGTCTAAAAACGAGCATATCTCCCATCACCAATAACCCAAGCAAGATTCGGTACCACCTGTCTTAATCCAACCACCACACTACGTCATAAAACCGAGCATCTACCTCTTGGCATTACCCAATCCTTCTTCTCCAAATCGTGGAGCTTATACTTATACATCAATACATTAGCCCACAAGTTATCTCCATCATGTAACATACGCCATCCAATCTTAGACAACAAAGCAATATTCATCTCTCATGCTTATCTAATACCTAAACCACCTTCTCGTTTTGACTTACACACTCTAGACCAATCCACTAAATGCTGCTTCGTCTTCTCGGATACACTTTCCAATATAAAGTTTCGGGTGAGCTTATCTAACAAGTTTGTCGTAGATACAGGTAGTGTCACCATACCATCGAATGAATTGAAATTGATGATAGCACAACTTTAGCTAGAGTAATTGTGCCTGCAAAGCTCAGAACTCGGCCCTTCCATCCAACCAAACGTGATGAAACTCGTTCTGTAACGTGACTAAACGTATATTTTTTTATTCGTTTGTGTATAACTGGAAGACCCAAGTACTTTCCCAAATCCCTCGTAATTTGAATACCGCTTTCATCACAGATAAGACGCTCCAAATCTCGGCTAACAGTTTATGAGAAATATATCTTCGAATTTTCGAAGCTGAATTCCTTGTCACAAAGCAGCACATAAAGTTTCCAATACTCCACGAATGACTCTGATTTGCTCCACCGATGCTTCTGTAAAAGAATAATATCATCAGCAAAATAGACATGAGATAATATCGGTCCGCCCCTAGAAAACCGTATTGGTTTTCATTCCTTATTCTCAACAGCTCTCGTAATCATATGGCATAGTCTCTCAATGCAGAGGACAAATAAATACAGAGACAATGGATCGCCTTGTTGTAAACCTCTAGTTGGTTTAAACGATTATGTCTTCTCTCCATTCCAAAACACAGTCATTGATGGTCCCTAACACACTGCATTATCCAGTTAATCCACTTCTCGGAGATCATAGCCACCTTAAGTGTATCCTCAAAAACAATTCCACCGTATTAGATCATATGCTTTCTCGAGATCAAGTTTGAGGAGCATCCACCCTATGCGACCTTTCTTGGAACGCATTAAATGCACTGTCTCCTATACTACAATCACATTATCAGAGCTCAAACGCCCTGGGATAAAATTAGATTGCGTCGTTCATACCAACTTAGTCATAACTCCCTGTAATATCATCATCAACACCTTAGAAATAATCTTAAATAAGACATTACAAAGACTGATAGGACGAAGTTGGGTGATCATCTATGGCTTCTCTACTTTTGGTATAAGAACTAGCAGTGCATCATTCAAGCTTGTCGGCAATATGCCTGTCTCATAGAAATTCAAAACAAGTTGTGAAACTGAAGAGCCCACAAGATCCCAACATGACTGATAAATGATCGGTTGAAAGCCGTCTTGACCCGGTGACTTGTAACTACCCATACGTCTAACAGCCTTCACCACGTCTTCACCAAAAATGGCTTATCTAATTCCGCCAACTATTCAATCGATAAGTGATTAAAACCTTCTCTATGGAGCTGCATCGGAGATTGGTCAATAGCATGTAAGGAATATAAATTACGATAGTATCTTACTACCAACTCCTCCAATCCCTTCTTTTCTACCAACCATCGTCCATCCTCATTCTTTAAAGTCTCTACCATATTCCTTCTCCTGTGAATAATAGTAGATGTGTGGAAATATTGTGAGTTTCGGTTACCCAACGCAACCCATTTTTCACGAGACTTCTGAAACCAAATAATCTCTTCGTGTTCTAAGGCGTCATTAATTTCCGCCATTAACTCTGCATCCCTACGTAATAACGCATCAGTATGGTTCTCATCCAAGTTATCTTGCACCACCTTTAACTCATTCATCAACTTGTCTTTACGTTTATTCACATCCCCAAAAACATTTCTATTTCATTTCTGTAATACCACATGTAACTCTCGTAAAGAACATAGCGTTGAGAACTGATTATTCCAAGCTCTAGCCACAAGCTCCTTAAAACTTGTGTGATTTAGCCAAGCCGCCTCAAAACAAAATGGTCTTCACCTATGATCATGTAACTCTTCCAAACACAACTGAAGATATAATGGTGCATGATCAGATGCAAGAAATGGTAAGTGAGTCACCTTTGCCTCTTGTTAATTCATTCTTGCTTGACTACAACAAAGTATTCGGTCAAGCCTCTTAGCAATACATGTACTTGCATTCTGGCCGTGTCTCCATGTAAACCGACCTCCTTGGAACCCCATATCAATAAGCAACAACTCATTAATTCAGTCTCCAAATGCTAAAGAATCATCCGACAAGCGACCAATCCCACCTTATCGTTCCTCCACCCTAACAATTGTGTTGAAATCACCACCAAGTATTAAAGGATCTTGAATTTTCGCAATTCTATCCTTCAACTCCAGCTACAAACCACTACACCGACTAACCGATGGCGCTGCATAAACCACTATAAGATGCATATTCTCAGTCCCTTGATGAACATGCGCATGAATATACTGAGAGGATGACTATAAAATCGTAACCTCTCCTATATTCGATCTCCATAACAACCACAGACCTCCACTGTGCCCAACTGCGTCAACGCGGAATGAATTATCAAAACCTAGACCGTAACAAATATGTCTAGCTCTCTCCCCTCTTGCATGTGTCTCAAACACTGCTAACACATCCGTCTTAAACTTCTTCAAAATATAACATATTGAACGTTGAAAATTAGGTTTGTTCCCCCCCCCCCCCCGGAAATTCCAAAAAATACAATTANTTCATCATCATAAAATAAAGAAAACGTCTAACCACCCCATTATGCCAACGGAGGCCCAGAGACTTGACCAGATGACATGCTACATATTATACTCTTTTCTAACTTGGTACCCTCATCAATCTTTTGTGTACCCAAGTCCTCACCATTACTTGCAATCATTACTTGATCATCGGCCCTCTTCCCAACATCATCATACTAGCACCACCTCCAATCACCATCATATTTCGATTTTTAATCTGCTTCTCTTTCCCATTCACAAAAAATCCACCTTCTCTACCCATCGTCTCCTTTAAAGGCATCGTTATATTGACCTCTACACATACCCTCACAAAACAAGCTCTCTCAAAGTGTAACATTGTTAAGTCCACCTTTACCAGCTTTCCAACTCCTTTAGCAATAACCATCAAAATCGATATGAGAGATAAATTGAAATATTCATAAATCGTACCCAGACCGGCATTGTTACAATCTCATCCCGCAAAAGATCAAACTCTGGCGACCAACCTTGCACCATGAGATAGCTTCCAAAAGCTTTCCATGGTCCTCCAAATAACGCCGAAAGATACTCACCTTCTTTCTCAAATCACACCATAAAAAAGTTTCTCGGCAAATCCATCACATACATTCCTCATGTCGGTCTCCATAATTTTCATAGCTTCCTCGAGATAACCGCAATCGAAACACTTCTCCCAAGCACTTTAACCACCATACAGTTTCTCCATAACCCCTTCATAGCAGTCAAAACCTCCTCACTGATCGTTACCTCCGGCTCACCTTCCTCTCCATGTGGGAAACAAAGCTTCACTTTTTTCGAAACAAAGCTTCACTCTTTCCGAAACAAAATCGTCGTCCAAAACACTATTAGGGTTATGTATTCCTCCTTCATCATTTTTCAACACCATTTGCGCTCATGACACTCTTTTATTTGGTGGGTCTCTTAGAGGCCGGTCTTTGTCTAATATATCCACCATAGGTACATCTTGTTCTCCAAAAACCATGTTTGTAGCATCGCCCAAAACCCTAGCCGTCTTATCACCCATCGCCCTAAAAACACTAAAAGAGGTGCAACACAATTGACACATTTTTTTGTTGTTGTTGGTGCTACTTATTTCCAACATATAAAGTCAGACAAAATTAAATAATGTAAAAGAATATAGTGTCAAAGTTAGAATTTCTTTGATCGGGGGCATATATAGATATATACATTTATAGGTAAAAGATACATTTATATGGAAAGTCATCTGAATCAATGCAATCTGTTGATGAAGATTTTCTTTTCAGAAATCGATCCATAAGTTATATGGCATATAAAATTAAGGAAAATTAAATAAAATTAATACAGTAATTAAAATAATATGCTAAATATTTTTTTAATTAAAAAGTAGTATATTTTATAGTAAAATGTCTGAAAAACAACTTTAAATCATATCATTATATTTCATTGACTTGTTTTCTATTTCATATTTCAGTAATTATTTTTTCTGAAAATGTGAAAATTTTGAAAATGAAAACATTCAACAACCCAGCGAAAATAGTTATGTAGAAGAAATTTTTTGAAAATTGTACCTAACAAATATTTTTTCGAAATCAATATAACAACTTTACATAAAAAATTCTATCTAATAACAATAACTTTTCTAAATAAGTATACAAAATAATTTTTACTAAAATATGTACAATAACTATACACAACCATTAATTTCAAAAATAACTTTCCAAGAAATTGTACTTAATAAAAAGGCATCCAGATCAATATAAAATCTACTACGAAATAATTTTCATAACAAATTTGCAACAACAACTTTACTAAATAACTATGCGTCAAATTCTATAAAATTACTATACATATTAACTCTGCCGAACAAATCTGGAACAAACAAAATAATTTAACTATGTGCAATAACTTTACTAATTAAGTATGCATATGAATACTAGTTTATAATCATATTTTGTTCAAAGATTTAAAGGGTTTCTATGTCAAAGTGTTGGCTCTAAAAGATGTTTAATGATAGTTGATTTGTTTAGAATCATTGTTAGACATTTATTTAGACTGAAAATATTTAATTAAATTAATATTTAAAACAAAAAGTTAATTATGTCAATATTAGCCTATATTTTTAATTTAAAAAGATATGGTTTATAATTTTTATTTAGATTTTTTTTTAAATCATAATTATCCATAAAATTAAATTAGTTTTCAATGTAACGTAAACAAATAATTTTCAATTCATGAATCCAACACACAAAACGTACTAATTTAACATACGAATCCACACAATTATACAAAGCCGACATTGTAAATTTTTTTTAACTTCTATAAATTGATTAATTCAATATTGCTAAACTCAAATACTCAATCATGCTTTACTACACCAGGCAAAAACACAAAACACATCAAAATTGATTCACGACTCTGTCGACCCGCATAAGTAATAATGTAATATCCATTAGCAACTTTTTGGTGATTAATTAGTTGGTAAAAATTAATGTATATCTTATAATCTTTATAATATCCTATAAAAAAATCAAGAACTTCTAAATTTTAATTTATAATTCAACTATTCAAGTTAATTTTAATGCTTTAATGTCGTAACCAATACAATTTGAAGGTGTTAAATATTCTTTTTCTTTTATACGGCAAAGAAGAAAGAAGAACTTTTTAGGGTATTTTAAACAAAAGTATATATTTATTAATTACTTTATTTTAATTGAATTTAACAGAAAACCCTAATTTTAATATAACACAAACTAACTCTAAATATAAATTTATAAATATTTATAATAGGGTCAAATTATTATTATTACTATTATTTTTGTCACCCGGGTTTAAATATTGCATATAACATATTTTTATGCCGATCCTCTAATAGCCTAGTGGAAAGTAAGTCCCTTGGCTAGGATCTTGGCATGGGTTCAAGTCCCAAAAGGTATAGTTTAGGTGGGGTGGGTAGTTTTAGGGATGACAAAAAAAAAATAGCATATTTTTATACATTCATTTTAAATTGAATGTTTATAATTCCAACATAATATCATAATATACTACATTGAAAATTAAAAGAAACATTAAATAATACATAAATGATATATGTAGGATAATATGCTCAGTAACATTTGGTTTTGAACTTTTGAGTAAGATACTCATAAATATACCACTACAAGAAAACATGCCAAAATCTGACCGGAAAAACCGACGAATTTAAATCCGTCGGTTTTATCGACGAAAAATCGACGAAAATAGGGTCCGTCGATTAAGTTATCGACGAAAATGATCCGTCGATAAAAACAGACAGAAAACCGACGGCTATTTTATCGACGGACTATATCCGTCGGTTTTTTGGACGAAATTGGACTGTTCGAATGTGACCGTTTTTTAGCCGTTGTCAAACCGGCTATATTCCCAGGTATCAACGGAAAATTCGTCGGATTTCCGTCGATATTTGTTTCTATAAATTAAGCACCCCCCATTCCCAAATTCACAACTTCACAAACAAAACTTATAAAATGTCCACTCCACCTTATTTTCGACCATGGATGGATGGTGAACGGATGAATCCCGAAACAAATCTTTTGAACGAGGAATATGCAAATGGTGTTATAGAGTTCATGAATTAGCATGTCGACAACCTCGGGAACCAAACAGTCGTAAGTTAAAATATCCATGTTCTTTATGTCGGAATTCTCGCAATATTAGGATAGATATAGTATGGCAACACTTATATATGAATGGTTTTATGCCGGGTTATAAGATTTGGTATTTACATGGAGAACGATCAGAAATTGTTGCTAGTAGTAGCGGTAGCGTGCAATTGGCCGAGAGGATAGCGGAACCTAGAATGGAGGAACCTAGAACGAAATTAGATTTTGGGGCACATATAGTTCAAATGGTTAATGATGTTTATAGGGAGAATATAGAGTCGGCACAAGTTTCTAG
>OVBE01013341.1:0-12777 GCA_900406425.1 Iberis pinnata
AGGATCCTTCTCAGACTTAGGATCGCTTTTCCGCTTTTATTTTTATGATTCAGAGACGTGTTATTTTCTCTATCTTCTTATATTTTAGTACTTTGCTCGGGTTTTACCTAGAGCTTACTTTTTATATTTTCTAGAATTTTGTCATATGTTGCTCAGAATGGCCTGATGCTTTATTCATTGGAGACTTTTGATGGATTTATCTAAGCGTTGTTTATGCTTTAATTTAAATCCTTTTTCTTTTTAGTCCGACCCTTAGGCCTTAAACCTTACGGTAGCTTTTGCTTAAGTTCTTTCCGAGCTCATTTTAATATTTGAGCGCGGTTCTCAATTCGTGAACTCTTTTTTAGCTTAGCTTTTGGGTTTTACTTAGCCTTTTATTTGAGCTTTTAGATTTTTTGCTTTTGTTTAGCTATTTGACTTAAGCTTTTCATTTAGCTTTTATCTTCGCTTTTGTTTAGCTTTTTGATTTAAGTTTTTCGTTTAGCTTTTTGACTTAAGCTTTTCGTTTAACTTTTATCTTAGCTTTTGTTTAGCTTTTTGACTTACGCTTTTCGTTTATCTTTTTGAATCAGAATTATGACTTAAAATGAATTCATTCCACGACCTCGGGATTTTGACGCCATCTTCGGACTCCAGCTCATACACGCCGTAGCGCACAACTCGTGTTACTTTGTAAGGACTTTCCCAGTTTATGCCCAGTTTCCCGGCGCCATACTCGGCTGTATTTGAGAATACTTGCCAAAGTACGAGATCACCCATACTGAAACGTCAGATCCTTACCCGAGAGTTGTAATAGCGAGCCACCGCGTGCTGATAATTCTGGAGCCTTGTTGACGCTTGGTCTCGCTTCTCATCTATAAGGTCGAGGCTGTCTTTCATCATCTCATCATTCTTGCCAGGTTCCACCGTGTTGACCGTTCTGCGGAGTCTGGGGACAGAAGCCTCCAGAAGAACTACCGCTTCCATCCCATACACGAAAGAGAACGGAGTCTCGTCAGTCGTTTTCCTGGGTGTAGTTCGGTAGGCCCATAGGACTCCATGAAGTTCACTGGCCCATCCCCCTTTGAAATCCCTCAACCTTTTCTTCAAGTTGCTGAGTAGAATCTTGTTCGCTGCTTCCGCTTGGCCGTTCCCTTGTGGATACCTTGGTTTTTACTTGCTTAACCTTATTTTCCATGTGGAACAGAACGGCTCGAACTTGGTTGAGATGAATTGGGATCCATGATCAGTTACTATCTCGTAAGGCAAACCGTGACGACAGATCACGTTTCGCCATACAAACTTTTGGGCTACTGTTTCAGTAACATTCTTGAAGGCTCCGACCTCTATCAATTTAGAGAAATAGTCCGTCAAGACCAGTAGGACGCTTTCCCACTTAAACACTTGGTATTGTGTTCAATCCAATTGACTGCACTTTTCTGGATTTTTCGGGTCGAGAGGAATCTTTGTGGTACGTCTTTGCGAATCTTTCTCTTTACTGCCTCCCAGACTTGAGGCTATTTGATTATAGCCAGACTTTGGACTCAAATTTTCTTCTTTGGAAGAGCAATCCGAGCCCTTTAGCTGCTATTGAACTCTGGATTTGATGCCAGCCATGTAGCATACTCGGGAATTCTTATGGACCCCTTGTGTAGACAATGGAAGTCTTATAGTGCCGAGCGACATTTCTGCCCTTCCACTAAATCCTGTTAAGGGAGTCGGAGGACCCCTCACTTCTGAACTATCAAGTCACATTCGTTTAAGCGTCTCTAGGAACATGACATTCATGGTACTTCCCGTGTCGATCAACACTCACGATACCTTGCAGTTTGCTCCGACGTCGAGTTCGACGACTAGAACATCATCATGTGGTAGGTCCAAGTAAGAGGCGTCATGCTCAGTAAAGCTTATCTCACTTCTGAAATCCGGAATATGTCTTGCTTTCCCGAACTATTCTTTTCTCACGTATGGCTTTACCGAAGAAACTGATTCCTGGTAATGCCTTGATCCCCCTATGATGAAGTCTATACGCTTATTTTGAGGAGCCTTTGAGGTCCCTCCTCGCTCTGGACTTTGTGACGTCTTTCCCGCAGGAGCCTCTCTGTTCTCCTCTAGGTTGATTCCGCTTTTCAGTTCCCCTTTGGAAAATTTCTTACTAAGGAAATTTTTCAGCTTGAAACACTCCTGTGTGGTGTGGCTGTTGCACTTGTGCAACTCGTAGTAGGCATCTGGGTCACGTCCTAGCATACGCGGTCCGTCTTTGCTCTCATGCTTCCGCCCCCCCCCCCTTTATCCACATAGTAAGAGTAAGATCCCTTAGAGCCTCCTCGAATTCTTTGCCTTCCTTTTTCTCGAACTTCTTCGGCAGGAAGGTAGATTTTGAAGCTCCTTTTATAGCCTTAAATTTCTTGGAGAGAGCAACCTTCTCCTCTTCGGTAATCATCCAATTCGCGGAGCGATGGAGAGCATCCTCAATCGTTTCCGGCTTGTGAATTGTCAGACTGAAACAGAAAGGGGGCTCATGCCAGAGTCCGTGTTTGAGTGCAGCAAGTGCTGTCGACTCACTTACGCCAGACACCTTCGCTTTGACGGCCTTGAACCGCTCAATAAAGTTTCGAAGTGATTCGTTTGGACCTTGACTTAAAGTCTAGAGGTCAGCATCTGAGGTTCCTTTGTCCATGAAAATGGAATAGTGCTTCAGGAAATGCCGTCGATAATTGTGTGAAACTGTCAATCGAATCCCCTTCGAGATGGGAAAACCACTCAAGAGCTGATCTTGTCAAATTTTCGACAAAGAGTCTGCAGTATCCTACATCTTTCTCCTGAAGGCTTTCATGTTCGTCTTTGGATCTGACTTCCCTTCGTAAATAGGGAGTCTCAACTTGCCATGTCTCTTAACTGCGCGTTCGCTATACGTACGGTGAAAGGAGTCCTCTCTGTCTTCTGGGATCACGAGATCGATCTTTGAGGCCGTGCTGGCGACTCGGTGGACCTTTGATATCACCACAAGAAGTTCAGCATTTGCCTTGTCAATAGATCTTTGGAGCGCATCATACTCGCGATCTCTTTGTCCGTGCGAACCCCTTCCCAGGTTGTCATCGTCTATCCTTACGGAGCTTGGAGTATGCAGCTCTCCAGTGTCTCCATGAGATCTTTGGTTTTTTGCTCTCCGGACTCTCGCTTCTCCGCTGCGATGGCGGAAGGTCTTCAGTTCTCCTGCTCGGATCTAGCGGATCGTCGCTTCGCCAGTTCGGACCTGTAGGGGCATCAGCTCTCCGGTTCGCATCAGCAGGATTGCCAGATCTCCTTCTTGCATCCAACAGGTTGTCGCTACGCTAATTCGGACCTGTAGGAGCATTAGCTCTCCGGTTCGGATCTGCAAGATTGTTAGCTTTCCTACTTGCATCCAACAAGTCGCCGCTTCGGTAGTTCGGACCTGTAGGGCCACCAGCTCTCCAGTTCGGATGGGCAGGATTGTCAGCTCTCCTACTTGCTTCCAGCAGGTCATCGCTTCGCGAGTTCGGACTTGTAGGGGCATTAGTTCTCCGGTTCGGATCGGCAGGATTGCCAGCTCCCCAGTTCGGATCTGCAGGATTGCCAGCTCTCCTGCTTGCATCCAACAAGCTCTCGCCTCGCCAGTTCGGACCCGTAGGGCCACTAGCTCTCCGATTTGGGTTTGAAGAATCGTCAGCTCTCCGGTTTTCATCCAGAGTGTTGCCACCTCTGTTCCCACCTTCTCTTGGGTTCTCTAGGGTCAGGACCATCGGTGCGACTCTCCCTATTGGGCTCGTTAGGGCTCCAAGGTGAACCTCTAGATCTGACTGGACATTCTTCAGGGTCACGAGCCCGGTCGTCACATGCTCTTCATAGTTGTTGAAGCGAGCGATGAGCGCTTTGCTTGACTATTTCTGTTTATCAGCAGATGCCACCAGCATTGCCAGCATCATCTTCAGCTCCGCCAGGGAGTCCTAATTCTCCACTGAGGCCTCCTGGTTCGCTGCATCAGCATGCTGACTTCTTATTTGAGAATCTGTTGGTGTCTCCATTCTTGTTCTGGGCAGAGTTAACGTTCTTCAGCAAATTCGCCGGAGTGTTTGTCTTCTCTCCCCACATAAGATGCCAAAATATGAGAGCTTCACACTGAAAATTTCAAAAATATGCAGAATGTGTGTGTAATTCTCTGTTTTTATTGATGAATGCTCTGAACTACAATTTCTCTCAAGTTTACAAATGAATTTTTTGGAACCCCCAAACATAAGCACCACCCCCTCTATTTATAGTCTCATATGAGCCCTATTAATGACATTCATTGCAGAGATTTTCTTTTAAATTCTCTGTGTAACTGCCAATTTCATCATAAATGTGGCGTGATTCGCTGCGGTTAATCTGGGGTGTGCTGACTGCTTCTGCCCGCGCCGAAACTGCTCTCTTGATCAGCACGTCCTGACAGCACATTTCGCCAGCTCTCTTTAGTCAGCACATTTCGTCGGCTCACCTTAGTCAGCATATTTCGCCAGCTCACCTTAGTCAGCACATTTCGTCAGCTCACCTTAGTCAGCACATTTCGCCAGCTCACCTTAGTCAACACATTTCGTCAGCTCAACTTAGTCAGCACATTTCGTCAGCACATTTCGCCAGCTCACCTTAATCAGCACATTTCGCCAGCTCACCTTAGTCAGCAAATTTCGTGAGATCACTTTAGTCAGCACATTTCGTCAGCTCACCTTAGTCAGCACATTTCGTCAGCTCACCTTAGTCAGCACATTTCGTCAGCTCATTTCACCAGCTCACCTTAGTCAGCACATTTCGCTAGCTCACCTTAGTCAGCACATTTCGTCAGCATATTTTGCCAGCTCACCTTAGTCAGCACATCCCAAATGGGCTTACTTTTCCAGGATGGGCTTGGGAGACCCAATTACTTATTGAACCGGGTTAAATTCCGAAAAACTGACCCGAGGGAATTTATACTCCCACATAATCGATTATATTACGTAGTATAACGTACACTTCAAAAAAAATTCTTCTTGGATTAGATCAATGGATGGATTGAGATTATAAGTCAATGTTGTGTCTACATTCATTATGAACCATGTGTATAAGATTTCTTGTGCAACCTTTTAGTTATGTTATGATATGATTTAGATTATGTATATCACAACAAATTCATGAGAATGAAGAACATGCTCAAGTTGGTCAAGTAAGTATGTTATGATATGTACGTTAAATCACCGGTTCAGCGGGAGAGGTATAGACGGAGAACTGGGTAAAAATATAAATTTAATGCTTTTGTACAATCTCTATGAGGCCATGTGTTTAATGAAAGTTTGAAGAACACTACACACTTTTTACAAACAACAAAACTTTGTTATTTACTTTTCAAAATCCTTACAAGCTGTTTTCTTATACACTTGTAATGTAAGTTACCCTTCTGATACCCTTACACGATTTTGACATTTTCCCTTTGTTCCTCTGTTACTCTTCCAAGACGTCTCACAACCTCTCAAGAACATAATGAACCCTAAAAACCCAATTCCCAGCAAAAGCAGCTAAAAGTGTTAATCTCTATTACACACTTTTTTCCCCTTTAAATGCGTCCTAAACAATACCTAGGTTTTATCCATTTATCCCCTTATTCGTTCCACAAGATCTCTCACAAACTCTCTTGAACAACTTTTAGAAAAACCCTAACCCAGAAAATTAAGAACGGCTAAAAGTGTTAATCTTTCTTCCACACTTTTAGCATCTTATATACTAACCCAAACCCTAGCAATCTCTTTCATTTTTTCCAAAGACTCGCGTTTCCTTTCTTTAATGTTTCCAAAAGTGTTGTTTCCTTTTCCAGAGCTTCTCAGCTTTCCATTACCTCAATCTTCTAGATCCTTTAAGTATTTTATACTTTACTTGCTTGAATTTCTGCTTTAATTCGTCTGTCTCACGTCCTGAGCATCTGCACAACTTTTTTGCATTTCCACTTCCTCTGTCTATGTCACGTCATGAGCATCTGCAGAGCTTTTTTGTTTTTCCACTTCCTCTATATGTGTCACATTCTGAGAGTCTGCTCAGGTTTCCAGTCTTGTGGTTCTGCTCAGGCTTCCTGCATTTCCATTTGATATGCATGTGCAATGTCCTGAGGTTCTACTCAGGTTTCCTTCTTCTTCAATCTCCCCCTTTTTGACTAATTTTGATAATCAAGCACGCATTGTATTCAATACCTGTCAACATTAGCAACACAAAATACCCAAACACACATATCCAAAAGTTACTTGTTCATATAGGTAATCGCATATCATAACATATATATCCATGCTTAGGTTACACTTTAGCAACAAAACAATGACATCAATCAAAAGTAACATAACATATCACAACAAACAAGTGTGCTCCCCCTGAATTTTACGCCTGTTTTCTCTCTCTACTTAGTTGCACAACTCAGTCAAAAACGTCAGACAGGAAAACAGAGCACAAGAAACAGAAGACTTACCTGCATCACGAATGTGTGGCAATAACTAGATTGTCTCTTAGCCTATATGTTGATATCACAGAAGTATAAAGTTTTTCTGAAGAGTACCAGCTCTGGGAGTTATGTGATAGATGAAAACTTGAGCATGCTGTCCCCATGGTTCAATGCTACATGACTCACATATGTTGAGTTTCTTCGTTGGTGCCAGATTGTTGCGACATACTTTGCATAACACTCCCTTCTGCTTAATAGGATGTGAAGCCATCAAATAAGTCCAAACTTCTATTCTTTCTTTAGAGAGAAAATCAACAAGTGCATCATGTGGTGATATAGTTTACAACTCGCTCATTGGCAGTACCCAAGTGCACAAAGAGGTGAATTAAGACTGCTAGTAAAACACATCAGGTCATGTCTTCAATGGTAACAACCCTAAGAGTCTGAACATGTATTCCCCTAAGAGTATATCATCCTTCATGGGTTTAATAGATTGGCTGAGTGGAAGCATAGAGCAATAACATAAATGTGCCTGTCTTGGAGAAAATCATGATAGATTACTAGTAATGTATAACAGATCAACCAAGAATCATTGAGTTAAAGCAAAGAGAGAACTCAGCAAACATACTTACATCCACTTGTATAGAAAACCATGCAAAGAAGTAAAATTATGGGGATCACAGTAAAGCACACACCCTTAAAAATTAATTTATACCTTTGAGAACTCCATTGAATAAACACCACTCATCGACTTTCTCTAGAGTATAGTACAAACCTGAGGTTCAAACAGCGGAATAAGTGTAAAGTGATTTGAATGGCTAGTCTTTCACACTGGCATGCCTTCATCTGATATGATGTTGCGTTTTCAACCTTTCGTGTACACACAGAGGCAGCTGGAATTTCCTTTGGAAAAGTGCACAATATGATAGAAACATGAACTTGTACCATCACTTGACTTCTGAAATACAAGTTCATTGTGCAAATTCTTTATATAGTTCAATTTTTTCATTTTTTTGTCCTCAGATCTTTGACCTCCTCTATGATGCACGCAACTGAGTTGGCACCCACCAGACAGCATGACATGCATCTCTTTTACATTCATTATACACAATTAGTACAAGTTGATACTTTTCTTGTTTGACCTTACATCTGCACTGACTCATCTTGTGAGTGTCACCCATATGACAGTTCACAATTTTAGTGAACTCATGTCGTTTAGTAATGATATCAGCCAATTGAAACTCAATACTTATGTGATCCACCATAACTGATTTCTCCTCGACATGATCCCTGATACAATGGTGTTTCATAACTATATGAATTGTTCTAAAGTACTGAACATGATTCTTGGAGATGTTGATTGCATTTTTGCTATCACATTGCATAAGAATGATACCGTACACAATTTCAGAATCACTGATCATCTGGTTCATCCACAAGCATTGAATGCAATAACTTCTTCAATTATTGTTGTATTGTTGTCAGTCTCAACAGTTAGTGATAACACATGTTTCTGATTACGGCTCAACAATACAGTGTGATTGTTAACCACAAAAAATCCTCCTCGACATATAGACTCTTGATAATGTGCTTTAGTGTCAGGAGATGCCATAACTTGGGTTGCACACACACAACAATACCTAGACTAATGTCAAGTTGACTCGTTGTGGGATATAGTAGACGACTAAACATCCTTCTGGACAGCTTCTAGTCACCTTTTCCATCTTGTGATAGCTTGCACAATGTACTCCTGAGTTTCTTTACGATTTTTCAAAGTCCATTCCCAATCTTGACACGAGGTTCTTTGCATAGGTGTTCTATCTTAACCGTATTCCTTACTCCTTTTTTTGTACTTGCACACCAAGAAAATAGGTTAGTTTATCACACATACTTTTGTGAATGTTCCATTTCATATATCTGAGAAATTCATCAATGAGATTATGATTTGTGGCTGCAAACAAGATATCATCTACGTATTTCTGAACTACCCACACATCATCGTTTTTCTTGTAGATGAACAGTGTTTTGTTTATGCTTCCTTGAGGGTATTCTTGTTCCAAGAGAGAGATGGACCATCTTTTACACCATACCCTTTGAGCTTGCTTTAGACCATACAACACCTTCTCAAGTTGGTATATATGCTTGGGGAATTGCGAATTCAGAAATCCTATAGATTGTTCAACACATATCTCATTATGAACAATTCTATTGAAACATGCACTGTTGACATCCATTTGATGCAATTTGAAACCCAACATATATGTTATTCCTAGCTGAAACCAAGTGAACTCAAGTCTAGAGATAGGGGCAACCATCTTATCAAGGTTTACTCCTTCTACATGTGAATGCCTTTGAACATATATCATCGTCTTGTTTCGTACCACATGACCATTCTCATCAAACTTACTCTTAACAACCCCATTGGTGCCCATTATATCAACATCAGCAGGTTTTGCTGTTAATACCCACACTCGACTTCTCTTAAATAGCTCCATCTCTTCTTTCATGGACTCAATCCTATACTTTTTCACTAAGGCTTCCTTGTAGAAATCAAGCTTTATCATTGATACATAGCATATGTATCCCACCATCTCTAAGAAGTTTATGTGTTCCTTCCCTGTGATCCAATCTCCATCTATATTCCTAATCACAACTTGCTCATGGTTCTGAGACGTACATAGTGTGTTCACTATATCAGGTTCTTCATCAAGATTGTCTCCATTGTTTTGTGCGTTTTCCTGAACCTTTTCTTGGGTGGGTATTGTTAGCTCTACAATGGTGATTCCTTCTGAGAGACTTGCAACATTTTCAAACACAACATTAATCGTTTCTATCTTTGTATTAGTCTTCTTGTTACAAAACAAACATGTTTTGTTCACTTCTGAGTACACATTGAGCTTCTTTCCTCTCAATAACTTGTAAGGTGCGACTTTGTCTTTTTCTCCTATCATCTTGTTCTGTTGAGGAGTTTTTGGTACAGTTCTTGGTGTAGAGAGTTGTTGTGAAATACTCTGAACACTGCCACGCTTGTTAGGATCTTTGTTCTGAAACTCACCTCACTAATCTTCATTCTTCAACATAGGATATTGCACTTTTACTTGCCTACCGTTAAAGGACGATATACAAACAAGGTTATTTTCCACTTCCAACTTGGGTATCCACCTGAATAGCTCTTGATTTACTACTCTAATATGTTTCCTCACACTCAAGTCCCCAGACTTCCTATGCCATTGTACCAGCTGGCAGGTGAGTGTCACTGTGAAACATTTTCCAGAATGATACCTCATATAACATATCCTTCCCGATCGCACTCCTTTGAGCTTAACCTCATATGTCTTGTACACTGTCTGACAATCATCTCTTGTGAACATAACAACCATTCCTTCATCACACAACATATTGATTCTTCTAACATCCGCCTTGAGTTCTTCAATATAGTGTACATCCTGCATATTGGGATTGTTATCATTACTTGTGACATATTTTTCATTTGTATTGCCTATCATCCAAACACCACATGTATCAACTCCGCTGGTACTTTCACAAGTTCTTTTAAGCATACTAATTGACCTGTCATACCTTTGGGACAGTCACTGTCAGAATACAATCCAGTCTCTTGTAATAAACCTTGTGATTCTTCAGAAGTATAAGCTGAATTGCAACAGCTGAACTCTTTTTCTTAGCCATGCTTTTTCGTGATATCTTTTGCCAAAGTGATAGTTATGTTGATGGATTATCTGAGGAATTCTAGTGTTCCACCATAAGCACTGAATCTTGAAAAGACCACATGTTTCACAGTTATAACATCCAGAATGGTTGTCATTGTCATCCTGATATTTCTCCCAGAGATCCCTTTCAGCTTTAACAAGGACTTGTCTTTTTGAACGATTACCTTGATTCATAGTGATATCACTCGATTTTAATGATTTTTAGTGGGTATTTATACTTGCTATTTGGCATTATCCGAGTGTTTTCCTTGTATTTTTGGCATATTTTCAGGATTTTAGGTGTTTGCAAAGTTCTGGAGCAAAAAGATGGATTTGTACACAAAATGGATGCAAATTGGCATATGCAGATGCAGAATCCGGTAGAAGGGTCAAAAGTTTACCAATGCTTGAAGATGTTCCCGTGGATGGATTGCGCAGAAATTTTGACACAAGATAGCCACATGAATTAGATTTCATATGGAAGTGGTTTGAGGTCACTCCATTGGAGCAATCAAAAGTTATGGCGATTTTATTGAAGATTGGTTAAGATGTCTCGCAGAAGAAGCATGTGCAGAAAGTGTGAAAAGAGATCGATAGATCCAGGGAGGGATCGATCGAACCAAACCTCTTGGAAAGTTACGTAAAAAGTGAACGATCGATCCATAAACAGATCGATCGATCCGTGCACTCGAGAATCACTAAAAATCATCCAAAATTACAATTTTGCCCTCAAGACTCATCAAGACTTTTCTTTATTGGTTTTGTTTTATTTTTTCTTTTTTTTAGTACTATAAAAGCCTTAGACTTAGGTTTTTATAGAGACATCAATGAATCAATCACTTATTTTATTTTCCCATAACTTTACCAGAGAGACGAAACTCATCCTTGTGTTATGTCTTTTATTTATAAAATTTGTTTTTTAAATCTGCAATGTTTACTCTTTCTATGATTTATGTTCTTGTTATCATGTCTGAGTAGTCTATTTGTTAGGTTTTAGGGTTTCTCCCAGGAAAACCAGGTTAATTGTTAGGATTTGATAGATTGAATTGGATTTGTTAGGTTCTCAGTCTAGATTTGTTACCAATGCATAATTAAACAGGCCATTTAGTTCATTGATATTAGATTGATTAACACAAAGGGATTTGGTTTAGAGATCTGACCTAGTCTAGATAAGTAAGTGCCTTTGCTTGCAGGAGTATTATCTTAGGGGCTTATTAACATACCAAATCTTAATTGAAAAGCATGCTTGAATTATCTAAATACGGCGGAAGTTTGTCTTTAGTAATTCGAACATAGGGATCTAATAGTTTGTGAGGAGATTAGTCTAGCTTTTTTCTTTTGAGTTGGGAATTATTTTCAAAGAAAATCCTGCATGTTAACCTTGACTTTTAACCTAAATACTTGTGGAATTCCCTATTGCCTAGCGTTTTCGTTATTTGCTTTACAAACATTTTCACTTGATTGTTATTGCTATTTTCAAATTGACACCATCTTTTAAATATGTTTCTAGCTTGATTCGATTTTAAATTGAGAGTCGTACATTCTTGGTCTCTGTACTGCGTTTGCTATGCACTTGCAGTGAATATATTTGGGTTAAAACCTGAGTGTATCAAGTTTTTGGCGCTGTTTTCGGGGACCAATACAGTGCCTCTTAAGTTTTCTTTAGAGTTTATTCTAGGAATTTTTCTTTTTACACTACTCAAGATTTCTTTCTTCTTGATTTCGTTTTTACAGGTGCATGACCAGAAGATTTGACAAATCCAAGGACTTTCTCAACCTCAGTAACGCAGAACTCTCGAAGTTAAAACGCTTAAAGTCAATGGCTGACAATCGTCCAACCCAAAATCACCCTCTGGTAGGTGACTTCAACAATCCCCACACATTCTTTGCCAACAGGAATGCCATTCGCCCTAACCCACCTCTTAGGCAATAATTCACCATACCTCACCAACTCTTCACTATGGTTGGGCAGAACCAATTTTTTTGGTTAGCTTCTGAACATCCCATGGATCATGTCGAAAACTTTGAAGATATATACAGCACTATTCGACTCAATCGAGTTTCAAATGACTACTTATATTGCACCTTATTTACTCATTCTCTAGCTGATAAGGCACTCAGATATTTAAAGTCTCTTCCAAAAAACTCTATTCAGACTTGGGATGAATGAAAAAATCCAAGTTTCTCAGCCATTTCTACACCACCAACAAGTGCAATTCTCTGTGAAATATGATCTCTTAGTTTCATCAAGGTCCTGTAGAATCCTTCTATGAATCATGGGAAAGATTCAATGAGTACCTTCGTGATTGTCCTCACCATGGGTTCTCTGAGACGAATCTGCTTAACATATTTTACAGGGGTGTAGACCATCAGTATCGACTCTCTTTGGATGCTGCTAGCACTGGTAATTTATGACCAAATCTGTTGGTGATGCCTATCAACTTATAGAGAACCTAGATGCAAACAACAGTAACTATTGCCCAAATTATGATAGGAGGATAAAGGTAACTAATTTTAAGAAATATGAAATTTCAGAATTGAAAGGACAAGTTTCAGAAATGAAAGGACTGCTCACTTAGTTTCTCAAGAATCTAAACCAGAAACATATGAGCTTTACTGAAAGTGCAGAAGCAGCTT